>ML779063.1:1191676-1210218 GCA_009831015.1 Picea engelmannii | reverse complement strand
TTATGAGTGTAGGGGTGTTCAAAGATTATACTAGATGAGAATAAAGCTATGAGGAATGGCCAATCTGGATACCGATCCTTATTTCCTAAATGAGCAATGTATTAATGAAGAGCTTTGTGTGCATTTAAAACTGTAAAATTCCCCTTATTGGGGCAGCCTCTTTGTCATTTAACGTGGTCTTGCAACAAGATATGTAGGAAATTGTAATGAAATGGGTGGATGAAGAATCCCATTTGGATTAACATCCTAGTAAGGTCTCCCAAATGTCACTTCGCGCATGATGTGGCGTGAGTAAATCCTCATAGATTCAAGGACACAAAACATATATAAATTTTTATAAAGTCTAATTGATATAGATATATGAAGAAGAAAACCTAAGAGTAAGTGTTTGTAGTAAAGAATGAAGGATACAAGGAATGTTTACCATAGCCTTTCTTTTAAGCATCTATAACATCATCATGGTATGACATCACGACGACCACTTTGATGTCATATCCTTATCATAATCAAATATGTTAGTTTCATGAAGTCACTTCATTCCCCTTAGAGGGGCATCAGGTACAATTGTAATATTTGAGAAGGAAAACCCAATATCAATGGCCTCTACTCCATCCTTCGAGGGAGAACAAGGTTCCCCAATCAACTCTTCTAGGAAGTTTATATCAATTTTTTTTTAAGTTAAGGGTTGATGATTTTCCTTAGAAAGAGAAACTTCATCATCTGACATTGGTTGCTTAGGAAAATTCCAAATTTTTTATTTAGATTTGGTCCCTTTTTCCCTTGAAGGATGAGATCGTGCATGGGGATAAATATCGTGTAGATGTACTGTAAGTTGATGAATTCAACACTAGAGTGTTGTGTTCTCATAATTCAATACCTGAATCCACCTAAAACTTTCTTTTGAGGGTCATTTTATCTGGAAGACTCTTACTCAGGTCTATTTCAACATATATGTAGGTGTATGTACATAATATCGTTATAAATATCCAAAATTTCTTTTATGTAACTGCCCAAAGTATTCTCAATATCCTCAAAATTTGATATAATATACCATTAAGAATGAAATGGAAAATTTGGGAGCTGTACCCAAAGTCTCATTCTAGTAATTGACATAGAGTTAGAATCAAAATTTGGAAATCAAGGAGATATAAAAATCCCCATTGATAGAATGATAAGTCAGGTAAGTCCCAAAATTTTGATTCTATCCATGCTCAGGCCACCTATGTTTTGGCCTATGTTCCCACTGATATAATGATAAGTCAGGTAAGTCCCGAAATTCTAACTCTATCCATGCTCAGGCCACCTATGTTTTGGCCCTTGTTCCCACTGATATAATGATAAGTCAGGTAAGGCCCAAAATTCTAACTCTATCCATGCTCAGGCCACCTATGTTTTGGACCTTGTTCCCACTGATACAATGATAAGTCAGGCAAGGCTCGAAATTCTGCTATCCATGCTTAGGCCACCTATGTTTTATCCCTTGTTCCCACTGATATAATGATAAGTCAGGTAAGTCTCGAAATTCTGACTATATCCATGCTTAGGCCACCTATGTTTTGGCCCATGTTCCCACTGATATAATGATAAGTCAGGTAAGGCCCAAAATTCAGACTCTATCCATGCTCAGGCCACCTATGTTTTGGCCCCTATTCCCATTGATATAATGATAAGTCAGGTAAGTCCCAAAATTTTGACTCTATCCATGCTCAGGCCACCTATGTTTTGGACACTATTCCCACCTATATAATGATAAGTTAGGTAAGGCTCGAAATTTTGACTCTATCCATGCTCATTCCACCTATGTTTTGGCCCCTGTTCCCACTGATACAATGATAATTCAGGCACGGCTTGAAATTCTGCTATCCATGCGCAAGCCACCTATGTTTTGGCCCCTGTTCCCACTGATATAATGATAGGTCAGGTAATTCCCAAAATTACGACTCTATCCATGCTTAGGCCACCTATGTTTTGGCCCCTGTTCCCACTGATATAATGATAAGTCAGGTAAGGCCCAAAATTCTGACTCTATCCATGCTCAGGCCACCTATTCCGACTCTTCACGCTATAGTTATATTCTCGAAAGGAAGTCCCTGAAATTTGAACAGAGATTTCATTTATCTTGTTGATATTGACATCCTTTTGTATGAGATGGTCAATGACAATGGTTAGTGCGACCTAGAAGGAAGATTGAAAACATTATGGGTTAAAAAAATTTGATCAATCTATTGTCATATAAGCTGCATATCAATAAAAATTTAGTTGATTTATCAAAAGAATGAATTTATGTATTTGCAAAAACTTTTTTATAAATATTTTTATTCACCAAATTTCATCTCATTTTTAAAATATCTCTGCCTTTCATTAATCTTGGTGTAGAGGATAACAATCACAAACTAAACCCAATTAACACCCAAGTTTTTGTTGTTACCACTTATCAGTAATAGGTTTGTGTGCAAAGTGACCACACACTCTTATAATAACGAGTAAAACAACCAATAAACTAAAATTCCATTATTTCTTACTAATGACAAATCCTTATATTATTGCTTGGTTTTCCAAAATCATTCTACTTCTTCGAATGACATGAACTAGGGAAGAAAATGTTTTTTGGGACGGAAATGTGGTCTATATATTAACATAGTCAAGAGAAGTATTACAGAGGCATGTGAGCATATCACCTCAAGTGTGCTAAAGATGACCTCGAGTCCTCTCCTTGGGCTCCTACTTAACTTTATGTTCTTTAATCTAACAACATTTTTAGGATTCCTTCCATCCTCATTTTGACAAATTAACTATAGGTTCCCTTGAATCCTCTCCTTGGGCTCCTACTTGACTTTAGGTTCTTTTTATCTAACAACATTTTAGGTTTCCTTCCATCCTCATTTTGACATCGTAACCATAGGTGATGACAATATAGAGATAGAACTTCAACGACATAATGATAGGGAAATGAAGACATGGGATTGGTGCAAGTGGACAACTTCATCCAAGGGAAGTACTAGGGGGTGAAAATGTAAAGATGAGTAACACTTTTTGGAAAGAAGCTTGTGAAGAAATGTGATATTTTTTGTTTCGATCAAGAAAATAGTCATTGAAATATCTTGATTGAAAGTTAAATAATATTTTGGATAAGAGTTAAAATTATTGGTCGAAACATTTTAAAATGTCTAAAAAAAGAGTTTGCCTATGTTTACCTCAAGTTAAAAAATTCTTGTTTGAGAGTTTGGGTGGATTAGAAAAACTCCAAGTTGAAATTTAAATGTTTTGGACTAGAGTTTTTGTTTGACCGTTATTTAAAATTCTTGATTACATAACAATGTTTTTATTGACTAGGATTACCGTTGTTAATTTATGGAGAGATGTTTATTTGTTTAATTAGGATTACCTATCAAATGGAGAGATGTTTATTTGTTATATTTAGGTCACTTTGTCGAAGACATGAACAATTATAACCAGAAATTGTAGCTCTTTCGACGAACTTTTGAGATATTCAAATTTTTCGTGGTAATAGCGATGAACTTTCGTGGAAATAGCAACGACAATCCCACTCAATTTAAAAAACGTATTCATGGAAATAGTGACGAAAATCCTGCCCAATTTAAAAAAAATATGAAAATCATGGAAACATGGAAACATTTCATGGAATAATCCGCCCATTTGTAGTAGTGTTTGTTATGAATCACGTAAATTAAAGGAACATGAAAGAAACTACATAACTCATGATCTGGAATCAACAGCTGTAATTCATGCATTAAAAATGTGGCGGCATTATTTGATGGGAAGAAAATTTCTACTACTAACATATAATAGTGGTGTGAAACATTTGTTCAGTCAGCATGACGTCAATGCAAGATAGGAAAGGTGGTTATCTTTTCTAATCGAGTTCAATTTCGAAGTACAACACATCAAAGGAAAGGAAAATAAAGTCACAGATGCACTAAGTCAGAGAACCAATGAGTTATATGAACTAATAATCAGTAAAACGGAAAGTCATATTGAGGATAGAATTAAATATGTAAGCAAAAATGATGTAGAATACCTGAAAACAATAGATCGGTTGTAGAAAAATGAGGAAAATTTGAACAATACAGATTTCAACATCGATAAGAATGGGCTATTAAGGTTCAAAAACAAGTTATATATACCTAATTCTGTAGAATTGAAGATGATGATCCTTAATGAGCTAGAAAAAAATCCCTATTCTGTCATCTAGAATACCATAAAATGATAACAACTCTAAGAAAACAGTTTTATTGGCCTAATATAAAATATGTTCAACAACTTAATACTTATCTAAATTCTTAGAATGTCAACAGATAAAATATGAACATCAACATTCGACAAGTATTTTACAACCTCTACCTATACCAAAATGGAAATGGAAAGTTATTTCAATGGACTTCATTATAGGTTTCCTAAGACTCAAAGACAAAATGATTCAATCATGGAAGTAATTGATAAGTTAAGTAAGTCTGCACACTTCATACCTATGAAATCTACTTATAAAGCAATTAATATCATTGCCATTTTTATGAAATAAATACTTAGACTACATGGGGTTCCTAAAATGGTGATTTCAGATAGAGACATTAAATTTAACTCAAATTTTTGGAAGGAATTGTTTGCGGGTTTGGGTAATAATTTGAATTTTAGCACAAGTTACCATCTGCAAATAGATGGAAAAAAAATGTACAAATCAAATTATCAAAGATATGTTATGGATGTACATAAGAACAAAACCAACTAAGTGGGAAGAATATATACACTTAGTCGAAATCACTTACAATAATGGGCATCAAGCATCAACAAAGATGCGTCCGTTCAAATTTTTATATGGAATGAAATGTACAAACCTGATCATTTGGTATAATCCTGTTGACAAAATTATGGTTGGACCATAAATTCTTCAAGAAATGGAACAAATGGTCAAAAAGGTACAACAAAATTTAAAAGTGGCGCAAGATCGATAGAAAGCTATGTAGATATGAAAAGGAGACATTAGGAATTTAATGTTGGAGAAGATGAGTACCTTAAAGTCAAAGCAAGGAGGATATCCCTAAAACTAAGAAACTATTCCAAGTTGGTGCCAAGGTTTTATGGTCCATTCGAAGTCTTAAGTCGAATCGGACAAGTGGCATACCAACTAGAACTCAAAGCAAATTTAAAATTTCATAATGTTTTTCATGTTTCATTATTAAAAAGATATATTCATGATCCTACTCACATCATTGATTGGAACATGGTGTAGGTGGAACCATAAGGCAAGTTCCAAGTGGAACCTCTATGCATTATGGACATGAAATAAACAGTACTTTAGAATAGATCTATCACCCAGGTAAAAGTTCAATGGAAGCAATTTATCCCTGAGGAGGCTACTTGGGATTTGGAAGATGAAATGATGAAATCTTATCCAGCTCTATTCCAAGTGATGAATTGAGGAAAATACTAACACTGAGGACAATGTTATACTTAATGAGGAGAGGATGTGGCATCCTCAAATATTAAAACAATTTATTTTAATGTTATTGCTTTGCAAATAAATTTCCATTTATGGAAATTCGTATTTAAAATTATGAAGGCATGTAATTATTATTTTTATGACTTTTGAGAAAGAGTTTGACTTTCCAATTGTCCTCTTTTGATGGACATTTGTATGAGACATATATTTTAATAAATTAAATGATGGGAAACAGATGGAACAACCAGGTTAAAAGTAGATGAATATGAATCCATGAGTGGGGAACATGTTTGAGTTAACTCAGAGATGATTTTTACAAGTGTCAAAAGTTGAGTTCTGTCACTGGAAGCACCTAAAAATTAGGGATTCGTAAAGATGTGAATTTTCCAACGAGGGAAATGGATAAAAAGTCATAGTCAATGAGAAAGGAAATATATACAACATAAGTGGGAGACAGTACACTACTTAGTATGTTGTGGAAATGACTATTTTATTTGTGAGCACAAGTGGTTCTAGGCAAATGATTTTCTGAATTGTACAAAGAGACAATGGCTAAGGAGTGAAGCTCAGTTTGCCCTTATGGAGTCATGGTCACGCTAGGGGGTGATCAAGACAAGTGATATTAGTTGTTTTGTATATATGGTTGGGTGGAACATGGTTGTTCCATTTGTTTTCCATCATAATCGTTACAAATATGTATCTTTATTATACCTCTTTTCACTTATGTTGGATATTGAATTTCCTATAGCTACATAATTGAAATTGTATAGATGTATCTTATTGTTTATGTTGGAATTATGGATTTGCATGTAGCTATGGAAGTTATATATATGCTACAAAATTGAATTAGTAGAGATGTATGTATATTACAAAAGATAAATAGTCACTTTATAACTCATAGATATATCAACATGGAATTATATATATTCTAGTTATAATCCTAAAGGAAAAGCTTAAGTAATTTTGCATTATTTTACAAAGTTTTTAAACTCTCAAAATTATCATATACAATAGCATATTTAAATGCTATACAGTCATGGAATTATTTAAATATTTCATGCAAGAAATAAGAATGAATATTTTGATAATTCTATAGGAATGGAAGAATTAGGGTTCTCTGTTAGTGTTATTGAGGTTACGAAATCACAAAGTAGACTATGAGAAAATGCAAGAAAATAAGAGGAAATGACAACATTAAGTAGTTAGAAAATAACATTTTATATTAGTACAATCCTTAGTAACAAGCTACATAAATACAATAGGAATAAAAGGACTCAAAATTTTGATCTTGAGTAAAAGAATATGTTGTGAACAGACTTGGTTTAAGTTCTGCATTAGAGATTATTTCGAGATTATAAGTTACCATATTTTCGCAAAACACAATGGAAGAAAATGCTTGTATTAATAATAAAAAATTGTTACAAGGTATTCCTATGTACCAATACATATGCCATTTGGAATGAGCATACATATGTATGGAGATATGTATACAAACTCCCAGATATTAAATTAAATAAAACATCAACCTATGTGGAGTTAAAACATATGCAACAAAAAACATAGAGTTTATTAGATCTTGAGTGGAACGATAGTAGAAAAAAAATAAGTCCAATTTTGTTTTTGGATTTAGAAATGCAAGTTATGCGTTTCCCAGAAAGAGGAACCCGAATACCTTTCGTAAGTGGACTTTTATCTTTTTCAGAATTCATGACGATACTGTGTACCTGCAAAACAAAATCATAGCTTATATCAGAGAAACCCTATTGAAATAACAAAACATAACAATCATAGTATAAACATAACAAAAATAGACAAGAGCTAAATAAATAAAAGCATTGACGATTTACTTATCTTTTGTGGTTGAATCGGAAGGAAATCACGTCGAAGATAGCGACACAGTATTCTTCTATGGTTACAACTCCTATTGTGTATAAATGTAGAGTTGATATAAGCTTGACCTATGTAACATAACTACCAAATATGTATAGTTCGACCACCAATACTCGTAAGGGATATATAGCGATTACTATAATATGGTAATCATTCCTTATAAATAAAGGAAGTGAGGTATTAATATCTTTGAAAAAATCATTACCCTTGTCAAAGAAACAAGAGGATATAGTGACTGGCCATGAAGGAGTTACAAACTTATCTACATTTCTTCTTATTACATTACAAAAATGAGTCTGCTGGTAATGTAGGATTCGTTACCTGTAATGCATATTCCGAATGCAGATATGCGTAACAATGACCGACACTAGGGTTCTTACGAAGTTTCCCACCATTTCTTTTTACTATAGACCTTTTCTATAACAGAGCAACGACATAGACCAGGAAAGGAACATGA
The DNA here is from genome assembly GCA_009831015.1 of Picea engelmannii. Lineage (NCBI taxonomy): Eukaryota > Viridiplantae > Streptophyta > Pinopsida > Pinales > Pinaceae > Picea > Picea engelmannii. The sequence goes on along the minus strand of ML779063.1, from coordinate 1,202,413 downwards.
ATGATTCATACAAATTACTCAACAGTAAATGTCCCGAATAAAGCCAACGAGTAATTAATAATCCCTTTGTACAAAGAAAAGTAACTATCATGCCCTTTCCTCCCGAACTACTTAGTCCTTCAATTCGATAAACTAGGGTCTTTTTTTCATCCCAATGAATAGAATAAATAGATTATTTAATCTTGATTTATATAATTGGAACGCTCATATCAACCACTCAACTCACATATTTATTGAATAAAATGAACGGAAACCCTTTTTGTTCATTATGACAATTTACATATCTTCCAATTGAAATATCCAAATCGATCTGGAAAAACAAATGACAAATTGAATAGGGAGAGGTTACTAGAGATACCTCTCATTCCATCAATGATAGGCCTCGATCCCCTCAAACAATTCCATATACAAAATCTTAACTCTAAGCCATGTGATGCGAGAGACTTGGGGCGATCAGATTGGTTAATGGTCCGGCTTGACATGCCATTACGTACTTGAGCCTTGAAACAAGACATGTAGAAAATTTTTGTTGTGTTTTGAATTAATGTTATTACCAAAACTGTGGGTAGACCAAAGCAACCACTCGACTTAACATATATGTTCGATTTTCTAAAAAAACCCAATTACTTTGCTTCTACATTACATGATCCATATTTGCCTAAGTTGCAATATTCCAAGGATTAATAGGTCGATATTTTATTTAAAAAGAATACTAGAGCATATCCATTTTATTAGGGTAAAACGGAACCTATATTTTGATAACCAAATTCTCATGTGATAGCAACACTTAATGAAATTAAAATAGACAATAATAAGTGGTGATAATTCCGTAGCTCACATTTTGAAGGACATATTTAATTATGTATTGTCAAGATAAGAATTTACGAATAAAATATCCATATTTTTAAGCTAACAAATTTTTTTTTATACAGAAATTTAGGTATGTGACATCAGGCATGTGGGCCCTTGGCATCCAACCAGTGGGCTTCAATCCCCATGTAATCCCAAGCTAGGATTTTTTCTCCAAATCTGTCCACCAGTTTGGTTTTGCAAAGACAAATGGATACGCTCTCCAAGGATCTCAAGTCAAAGCATCATGATAAGTAATTCAAGTCTATAATAGAGCCATTTAAGCAAGTAAATCCAAGCCACCTCATCAAAATAAACTAATGCTCAAATACCCTATGCAATTTACCAAGTTTGAGTATGGGAGGGTTGAACAATCGACCTATTGGGTGAATCTTCCCTCAAGTTTAGGGGTGTTTCCTTAGGGGACCTCCTTCTAAGTCATGTGGGAAAGGTATCATGGATGAAGGGATATTTTTTTGGGCATGGGGTTCATGGCATACAAGGGGTTTTAATGTCTTAGTTATGTGTGTCTGTATAGAGGGTGTGCTGCACCTTCGTTTTCAATGCATCTGTTTTCCAAGCCCATTCATTTCCATTAGTTAACTAATTGTCCAAAACCTTGGGTACTACCTATTGGTGAATCGATTAGCTTGGGGGGTAGTACGACAAGGCCACTTGAATATAGAGTTACACAAAGTTCCATATGCAAGGAAATAAAGGGACACCACATGAGTGTACTCACCTAAACAAGTGGGGAAATTTATATAATGTTTATTTTCTTTTGCAAGTCTTTTATTTTTCAGGAGAAGTTTTTCATTGCTCTCAATACCTTTTTGGGTGAGCATAGGGAAGGTTCATAATCATGCTTTTATCTTTTTCCAACTTTAATCCACTTCTTCCCATGAAGTGAGGGACAACCCCTTCTTGGGTCAGTACACCCGAAAAACCCAAAAGGTGAGGAGATGGGGGGATGAAGTGTGGAAAGTGACAAGTTTGATTAGGAATGACATGACGACCCATCAAAAGGACCTACTAGTAGCATACCTATCCCTAAGGGTGACCCACTTACTAGGTCATAATGTCAACCACCAAGGTGAAACTGGGAAAAGAGCATAATGTCCAAGAAAATGTCACATAATCAAAATCAAGTAGATGTAACAAACTCAAATGTACCAATTTAACACAATCCTCTCTCTTGTTTCATGGTTTTGCATATGTGGATCCCCTAAGAAAAAGTTTGAATCATCTTTTTTCGTTGTTTTGAACAAGGTGCTTGATTTTTTGAATGCAAAAAACAATTTATGAATTGAAAGTGTTGTTGAACATTTTTTCAAGGTGAAGGCATTGTTGAACTAAAATTCTTGATATTATCTTTTAATAATTTTTGTGAGAATGAAGTTTTTCTAAGACTATTTTGAAATGTTGATTTTTCTTAAAATTTTTACAGATAACTATATTCATGGGAAACAAAAGTTTGCGTAAGAGAAAATTTGATCGCACTCGAGACAAAACTCACCATAACGAACAAATGAAAGAGCATTATTGGAGAAAGAAACGAGAACGTGAAAATATTGAAGAAAGAAATGATGATGATATAAATATATATTTTCAACAAGAAGAAGTCCAACCAAGTATATGCATGTACATATTGTCTATATTAAAAGTATAGAATCATTTATTTAAATTATTGTTTATAATATAATTGATTGTAATTCAGATTTGATATTTTTCAAAAAACATAAATAGATTTTCCTCATAACATCGATGAAGTCGTTGAAACCAAAATTGAAGAAGAAGTTGAATCACCTATTGGTATGTACATAAATGTAGATAATATAATATGAACACTTGTATATAGTTTAATGAATTTATGTTTGGGTTTTGTTTTTTAATATAAACGTTAAATTGAAATATGCAGAAGAATCTCTCAACATTGATGATGAAATATTAGAAAATGTTAATACTGCCAAATTTGGGAAGAAAGAAGTTAATCATTATATAAGATATCGTGTTACGAATATGTATAATATTTTTTTCAAAGATGAATCAATAACAATACAAGATCAACTTTTACTCTGTCTAATAAAGTCAAGAAAGTTAAAATAAACTACATCATTATTGGGTATTCAAAAGTCGAAAAAAGATACAAAGGCGAAACATAATGTCTTTGACAATATAACTAGTGTATTAATTTTTTTTGGAAAATCTTGAAAAAAATATGTCAGTGTTGCACGTAGAGTGATACAAACAAGAATTGTTTCATCAAAAAATATAAAACATAGTTTGACATAACACATCGAAAAAGCGATGGGAACCTTAAGAAAAACATTGTACAAACATAGAAAATTCCAATTGCAAATAGATGCAAATGATGAACTTGCTTGTTGGACAATTATTTCTAGACAACCCTACAAAGATAGACTTGCAAAAAATGTTAAATAATCGATCCGTAATTGTTGGTTGAGATAATATCGTGTTTCACCACATACAAGGGATGTGTTGCGATGAATAATAGCATGAAAACAATATGAAGAACATCCAAAACATATATTTCCAATAGCACATATAGAATTGTTCAATAAGTTCAAAGAAGAGCATAAATAAGTTAAAATTTCCATCAATACATTTGTGCAACAAATACCATGGTTTGTTAGACCCATCATTGTTCGTGACACTTGTTGTTGTCATTATCATGTGGAATTTGAGTTATATTACGACACTTTTCTTGATTTTGGTAAACATTTATGGCCCAGTTCACCTCCTCCTTCCACATTCCATGCTTTTATATCAGAAATTCTATGTGAAAGAGAAGGGGATGAATTATTTTACAAAAAAAAATGTGGTGGTGGAAAGAAATTTGATCATTATGGAAAGCCAAGTTTGTTTCACTCAAAGTATCCTATTGGTATGAATTATCAAAAATTTTCTAATATAACAATCAATTGGAAGAGATATGAATATATCAACAACATGGCTCCACATTCTTCAAATTTTATTTCCAAAAGGATTAATTTGAAAGTAGATAAAATCTGTGTGATAGATTTTTTGAAGAAGTTTGAGGAAGAAATTTATAAATAAACCAAGAATTCACATAGATCTATATGGAAAGACCTATAATTCAAACAATCCTGTGACATTTTTCCACTAGGGACAATTTTTTCTGTAGTTGATTTTGGAGAGAATTACACATTCACTGCACAAAAATAAATATAGAGTGAATATTATCATTCTGATCAAATCACTATATTTGTCCACATTCTATATAGACGTGCTCAACAAAGTCTTGATAACATAGAAAACACCAATGAAAATCAATGTTATTAAAGAATATCACTTTTGTATAAGTGATGATTGAGCACAAGATACACATTATATATAAGTGATGATTAAGCACACGATACGCATTATGTACAATTCTGTTTTGATAATTTTTATGATTCATTGAAAGAACGTGGGATCAGATTCGATTGGCATTGGATAAGGTCAGATGGATGTGTGGTTCAGTTCAAATATTCATGATCATTTTATTGGTTGTGTCGTCTTCATAAGAAATCAAACATTACACATTGGATTTTTTTTTAGGCTGGTCATGGAAAAGGAGAGCACGACGGTGTAGGGGCATGTGTAAAACGAGCACTTTGAAGGTATCATATGAACCCTCATGCCAATCGATTTGAATCCTCTAATCAAGTTGTGTAATGGTGCAAATTGACGCTTTTTGGATTACTGAGAAGGGGGGTGAATCATTAATAGAGAAATCTAATCCATTTTAACCATATAATTCAAGTGTTATATCGATGTAGAATTATCATCCAATATTTGCAGAGTAAATAAACAATGAACAAATGAACAATAATACACATACATAGTACACCGATGTTTTTACGTGGAAACCCAAAGTGGGAGAAAACCACATAATGATTTTGCTTATATGTCTTGATGAATTACATTCATTGGAAGAACCAACTTCCTTTGTTTTCCAGCTACAGCTGGAAGGAGGCTCCAACCCCCTAGATTCTCATGCTACAACCTGAGGGAAGCTCCAACTCCCCAATTCTCTGGCTACAACCATAAGGAGGCTACAACCCCCTATGTTCTTCGGCTACAACTGGAAGGTGGATACAACCACCTATCCTTGCCCCATCCAACCGCCCTGAAGTAGAAGTGGAATTATGGAACCACTGTTACACTATCACTGTGAGATATACCACTGTACAACTGTATCAACCTATACCACTGACCTGCAACCAACCCGTACAACTTCCCTATAATCAATCTGTACCTGAACTAAACATGTATCAATAAAAAACAACATGTACATGACTTGTAGTGCTACAACATGTGTATGTACGGGCCCTATCTGTTATGAAACCCATGTATGTATGCGACCAAAATGTTATGCGACTTGTTTATGCCTTCTGAAAGCTACGTTTTTATTTCTTTTGAAAACTTCTGACCCTCTATAACTTTTTCACATAGATCTGTAATTTGTCACTGTATCTAGACTGTAATTGTACCCTGTGCATGCATCCTCATACATAACCTTTACTCAAAGCATACATATATCTCTCTAGTCATGTGCCATATAGGTGTGCATAATCATGAACAATTATAATAACCCTCACATGATCTAGTGATCAAACCCTTTATGATATTCAACCTCTCAATACATCAACCACTTCACAAATACAAGATCTCAACCATGTACCACAAAAACCCTTGCCATATGAAAAAAAATACAAGATGTGCCTCAACAAGAAGTATCAATGATAAATATACTAGCACTGTATTTCTGTAGATCTGACTTATACAGAAGATCCCATGCTGCCACTAGTCTCTCTAGGGAGAATCCTCAAATCTTCATGACCATTTTTATGCATACATCAAAATCCAACTAATCGTAGAAATAAGACATACCTTTTGAACCAATGGATAGATCTGATGTATCTGAGCACTATAGACCTTCCTGAGATCTTGATCTCAGAATCTAGAACCTCTGCATCTCCAACTTATCAAGTTTCCATGGCTTTACCCACATGTACGGACACTAATACATTTCCATCTCGTGTATGTACGCACCTTAATACACTGTCATCCCATGTACGCTTCATTATGTATGCACCCTAATACACTGTCAGCCCGTGTACACCTCAGAAATTAGGGTTTTTTAGTATTCATTGTAATTCTGAAACTTTCACCGTCAACCCTTTGTACTACCTCATATGTTCGCAACTTCAGATGTATCAATGAGTACTTGCAATAAGCCTTACACAACAAAAGATATTCAATGTGTTCAAGTGTGATTAAATGAAAAAGCCTTGCCTCTTATTTATACTTTCATGTAGCATCCCAATTTCCTTATTTTTGGGATTTCTCCATTAACTTTATTATTTAAATAATTTCTTTTGCAAACACTTTGACTTTTTGGGGCTTCTAGATTACTCATGAGGGTCCTCCAACTTCGCATGGCCATAAATCTCTAACCGTGAGGAGTTATGTGACGTTCCACATACCACCGGAAATGGCATGACATGTAATATCCATATGGAATAGTATTGCCTACAAATATCTCAAAAATCATACCATTATCCATAAAAAAAGCATGGGTCCATTACCCAAACCATTGTGCTACCGAAATTCGCTACCAGACTTTCTTCAAGGGTTGACATCAATGGAAACCAACCCAATTAATAAACAACGCTAAACCATGAAAATAATCCATCAAGATATGTGCACAAGGGTGTATATATACATGTTACACATGTACACAAGATATTTTAATTCACGTGTTCAAATTTATATGATCTCCAATCATTTTATTAATATAATTCAAGTGAAGAAGTACTTTTCTTGTGCAAGTTTTTTTGGTATGTTGGAATCCAAGCTGTAAATAGATCAATCCCATATGAAGCCGATACAATACATGGGACATGAAAAGTGCATTCAGTTAAAAAAAAAATGCTATCAAAATGTGTTTGCATTTGATAGAAGACATGAACCTTGTTTTTGTTCAGTTTGCATAGAGGACACAAAACCATCCATTGTAGGAGAACCACACTAAGGTTTCCTTCCATCCATTGTAGGAGAACCACACTAAGTGGTCCATGTAGAATATAGTGTATAAGGTTAAAGCTCCTCATAAAACAATGTTTTGTGGTTCCTCCTTGCCAATACAATATTAACATGGGATAACATTATTTATGTTTATCATTAAGATGAAGTCATGTTCTAGAAAAAATGTGGCAACATCATTGCACATGCATTTCTACTCACTTTGACATTTGATTATATGCTACATAGTGGCTTCAAGTGTCCTTGGTTGCTTAAAAGGCAATTGCAATTCGTTGTTTCAATCATGGTTTAGAATGTTATCTTGGCTTGCAACATTGGTTTTGATGTGTTAAAAGCATCCCAAAGGCCTGTCCTTGATTTTTAGAGTTGGGGTTGGTTGAAGGCATGGATTTGTTACAATTTTGTTTCCATGGTTGTATTGGATTTCTTTCCTTGTTATTTCATGGCGATAATTGTTTGACAACATAGGTATTCCAACAGAGGACGAACACCTTCAGTAACCACTCACATAACCAGATCAAAGATCAACACACTAATGTTTTCACATGGTAAAAACCCTACGGGGAAACATCCATAGCCCTAGCCAATGCGACCACTTGGAGCAGTTTATTAATGCAAAGAAAAAGATTACAGAGAGATTTTACAAGAGATTTTCTCACAATAGATCATCGACAAATGACCCTCCATGCTCTTTAAATAGAGATCATGGACCAATCGGCTGTTAAGCCATGGATCAATGGCCGTTAAGATTGAGGAGAGTATGAACCGTCGGATCACTCTATGTCGAAAGCATATAATGAACGCTGGATTTCCTAACTACAAATGCATACTAAAGAAACAAACTAAGAAACACACTTTTACCTAACGACATATTAGACCAAGTAGATCTTAACTAACTCCTAAGTGTCTAATACCCTAACATCCCCCCTTAAGAACAAATTGGGATAGGATTGAAGGATTTACAATAGTGACACAATAGGAGAAGGAAGGAGGAATTAGAGCCTATCCCCCTTAATGAAAACTTCATGAACTCCTAACATAGATTGAAGTTTGTAAAACTTCGCTTCTGTAAGAGACTTTGTGAAAATGTTTTCAACTTGATCTTCTGTAGGGAAAAGAGCACTTCAATAACTTGATCATGAATTAACTTTCTGATCAAGTGCATGTGTATCTCGATGTGTTTGCTACGCTGATGTTGAACTAGGTCTTTGGTGATCTTGATGGCACTCTGATTGTCACACCAAAGGCTGGTCAGATGCTGGTGCTGGAATCCAAACTCTGAAAGGATTTGTCAAAGCCACAAGGCTTCCTGACTTGCATTTACCGCTGCTCTGTACTCTGATTCTGCTGAAGAAAGTGCAATAGCCTGTTGTTTCTTACATGCCCAAGTGACAGGTCCTGAACCAAGGATAAAAACATAATATGTAGTAGACTTTTGATCATTAGGGTCGCCGGCCCAATCTGAATCAGTGAAACAAACCAATAAAGGAGTCCCCCCTGAACTGTAATGCATCCCGAACTGAACTGTACCACGGACATAGTGAAGTATCCTTTTAGCTGCTTTCCAATGGCTTTCATGGGGTGTTTCCATATACCGAGCAACAACACCAACAACAAAGGAAAGACTAGGATGATTATGAGTCAAGTATAAGAGGCTACCAACTAACTGACGATACAGGGTGGCATCAACTTCAGGAGAAGTATAGGTGGAAGTAAGCTTGACTCCAGACTGGAAGGGAGAAGGGGTTGGTTTACAATCATCCATGTGAAAGCGATGAAGAAGGTCACACACATACTTAGATTGGGAAAGAAAAATTCCTTCATTGGTTTTCAAAACTTAGAGGCCAAGGAAATAGTGTGAAAAGCCTAAGTCGGTCATTTCGAATTTCTTCTTAAGGATGGTTTTCACATGGTTTAAAAGTTTTGGGTCACTACCAGTAAGGATAAGGTCATCAACATAAAGGACAAGGATTATGAGATGGCTTCCTACTTTCTTGGTATAGACATTAGGATCATAATGAAATCTAGAGAATCCAGTGGAAATAAGAAAGCTGTCCATTTTGGCATACCAAGCTCAGGGAGCTTACTTGAGACCATAAAGAGATTTCTTGAGGTGACAAACAAGGCTAGAGTCATTTTGGACATAGCCATGAGGTTTTTCCATGTATATTTCTTCTTTCAAATCACCATGCAAGAAGGCATATTTAACATCCATCTGATGGACCTCCCATTTATGTGAGTCGGCAAGGGAAAGAACAAGGTAGATGGAATTCATTTTGGCTACATGGGAAAATGTTTCATTATAGTCAATTCATTCAACTTGGGAAAATCCTTTGGCAACTAACCGAGCCTTGTGTCTTTCAACACTTCCATCTGATGCATACTTAGTTCTGTAGACCCATTTACATATGACAAGTTTTCTTCCTTTTGGAAGAGGTAAAAGATCCCAAGTATCATTTTCCATTAAAGAAAGATACTCTTCATTCATTGCTATATCCCAATCTCGATGACCTGAAGCTTCTGCAAATGTTTTTGGATCAGGAGTCTCTAAAACTTGAGACAAAAGAGAAGAGGCTCGCTATAACTGTGAACGTGTTCGATGCTGATCTGAAGGATCACCGACAAGACCACCAACTACTTCTCATGTTGAACGGACCCATCTAGGAAGTGGTGGAACTAGTGTTGGTTCAGGTTCAAAGGACTCATCTAGAGGAGGGTGAGAAGGGAAGGTGAATTTTCAACCTCACTGTCATCATATGAAGAAGAAACTAGATCAAAAGAAGGCACAAATGATGAATATGGCTCACAGGCCGAAGAAGGCACAACCGCCAAATTAGGCTCGCAGGCCAAAGAAGGCACAAATGCCGAATTAGGCTTGCAGGCCAAGAGATTTTCATCAAATTTAACATCTCTTCTAATAATAATTTCATTACAATGTGATTGAAGAAGTCTGTAACCTTTGACATATTTAGAATAAACAACAAATATAAACTTCTCACTTTTAGGCTGCAATGCTTTCCTTTTCTCATCAGGAATGTCAACCCATGCTTTACTGCCAAATACACGGAAGTGACTTACATCTGGTTTAATTTTAGTCCAATCTTCTTCTGGTGTTTTATTTTTAAGAGCCTTTATGGGAGTGCGATTTATTATGTAATTTGCACAGTTGATGGCTTCCGCCCAATACTTTAGACTTAATCTCGTAGATTGGATCATACAATTAGCCATTTCTTTTAATGTGCGGTTCTTTCTCTCAACAACACCATTTTGTTGTGGTGTATATGGAACAATGTGTTGCATTTGGATTCCCTGTGTAGTGCAATAATTTGTAAAATTATTGTTCACATATTCGCCTCCATTATTTGTTCTTAACCTTTGAATTTGATGTCTAGATTGCTTTTCTACAAGGGCCTTGTAGGCCAAAAACTTGTCAAAAAATTCACTCTTAAGTTTTAAGAAGTAAACCCAAGTACGTCTGTAAAAGTAATCAATGAAAGTTAATAAATACTTGCACCCAGAAAAAGGAGGAGAAGAAAGGGGACCACACAAATAACTGCGAACAAGCTGCAAAGGACCCGAGGCATGCCAAGAGGCAGGTTTTTCAAAACTGTCCCGATGATGTTTGCCAAGAACACAACCAACACAAACACCATCTCTGCATGAAACAAGAGGTAGACCAGTCACCATCTGTTGATTACATAGTTGTTGCAATGAGCGATAGTTTAGATGACCAAACCGCTCATGCCAAAGTTTGCTCAAGTCATCGCTATGAGCAACAAAAACTGATGAAAAAGATGATGACCCAAAGTTGTCAAA
>ML779063.1:1165428-1185534 GCA_009831015.1 Picea engelmannii | reverse complement strand
ATTATACCTCCTAGTCTCCTATATATACCAAGGAGACATTTTCATTTTGAATCATCTTGTACTTGAACATTTAAGTGGGGTAAAAGGAGGTTTCCCCCTTGAAGAGGCTTATTATATGAAATTATCTCTTTTTCAAGGCATTGGGTACTTTGTCTGAGGTTTTTCTATGCTATATTGATATTTGGTTCTTAACATAATGCCTCTTAGGGTTGAGAACTAGGTTGTCTCGATGAAGGTTTTTCCTTCGTGCAAAGTATGGAGGACCACCATAATGAATGTTCATTAAAAGACAAACCAAATATGAGACTTTTTATTTTGTCGATAGTTAGAGACCTTGTTTTATTGGTGAAAGGCTCATTCCTAACAACATCATCATCAAAGTCATTTTCACTAATATAATTATCGATATCGTCAATGAGATTGTTGTCTCCTACATTTGGATGATCAACTTCTTCAACTTCTTCATCTGACACATCGACTACATGATCCACCTGCTCTTGATTTGCATAATTATGATCTTCTTCCTCATTATTATCTTCATCCTCGGGTACATGATTATAATTTACTGGTCTTCCTCTTGGATCATATCTAACAATGTATGACCAACCTACTTTACCATGTACCTCTAAGTAAAATACTTGCTCACATTGACTTGGAAGAACATAAGGATCTGTACCCAGTTCAAATTCCCTTGTATTAACCATGGTAAATCCATTATCATGCTCAATAATAGTTCTTTCAGGATCACGTTCATGCATCCGTCGCCTATACCATTTAACCTCAAACAAAACTATTTTAAAGGAATTAAAATCACTATTAGTGGGTTTGTTGAGCTAGTGATCTAATTGACCGATGGACTCAAGGAGGTAGCCCATGGACACACATCATGTTGTATTAGTTATCTAGTATTAATTATCTAGTATTAGTTATCTAGTATTAGTTATCTACGTATTATATCTTCTTGGTGCTCTTTTAGGTTTAGGTTAATGATTAACTTGAAATTATGTCATTGTTACACCTATTGTTCACACTAATGAGAATACTACAACTCATTTTCCAATTGAGAAATCTACTCTACATCCTAATGAGATTGTTTTATCTTACACACGAATTGAGAAATCTTCTCTACGACACTAGTTGGAGTTCTCTCACAAGTGGTACCCGATTCTAAATGTTGGAAATGCTAAGGGCTTGATGTTAGCATGTTCACATTTGGAGGGGTAACATGTTGTCATGAAGTATCTTGTGTGGCCATTTTTTTTAGGAACCATGTCTCATATCATGTTGTTGTTTTCTCTTGTCGAGGTATAATATTGTGTAGCCTTCCAACATTAGCTTAGTTGCATGTGGAGAACACCAATAATCAACCTCCATTCCTCTAACAAACTCTACAAAGATTTGTGGTGAAAAAGTTCATGATACATGTTGTGGTTTGACCATCTCCCATTTCCTTGGAATATCTATAAGAATGCACAATTTCTCACACCCTCACACACAGATCAAGATATTATCAACGATAAATTGGGTCTGGTCATATTTATTCTTCATAGTGAAATTCCTCTATGTTTTATGCCGACGTTCATTAGACAATGACTTCAACCCAACATAAAAAAAATGATAAAAATAGATTTAGTTTCCACTCTTCACTCTTCATTTGACATTTATTAAGAAACCTTAGTGTGCACCTAAAAAGTCTCACTTAAACCAAATTGATACTCAAGTTCTAGGCAAGATTTAAAATTTGAAGAAGACATTGGTAGTTTTAGGCACGTAGTAGGAAGATTGAGCATAAGAAATGGTGTGTCATATATGGATGCATAGTCACCTTGCCCAAGGTGTGCATTTAATGCTCCAAATATGGAAGTTCAAGAAAAGTGTTCACCACATTTTGAGCCCAACTACTCTTCCAGCCTTATATCTGGGAGACTTCACTGTATATACGATAGAGATAAAAGGTATGGCCTCAAATCTTATGCATGGGTACCATATGTAGACATTAAATTCATCCAACAATGAATATTTTGCACCAAAGTCCATCCCAACACCACATAAACACCAAGGAATTCCAAAATATCTCCAAAATTATACAATAATAGGTATTGGCCAAAAAATAGATCAAACTAGCATCGATAGATTGATACACACCAGATCTCTCAAAAGAATGCAAAAATATGTGTACAATCACAACAATAAAAATTGTACCCTTGGAAAGACTTATATCTAAGAAATTATTCACCATTCTCTCATAACTAAGGAGCATATCCAAATAATAAAATGGAAAAATCCTCCAACCAACACCTGAAATATCTCAACCCAACACAACTACTATGTAGAAATCCTTCACATATAGGTTCATGTAGCAATATCTTTTCCTTGTTGTTGTTGTCACCCAACTTGTTAAAAATATGAGACTATTAGGATTCTGGTAAAATAATAGTCCATGTCAGAAAAATTCAATTATGAGTGTAGGGGTGTTCAAAGATTATATTACATGAGAATAAAGCTATGAGGAATGGCCAATTTGGATACCTATCCTTATTTCCTAAATGAGCAATGTATTAATGAAGAGCTTTGTGTGCATTTAAAACTGTAAAATTCCCCTTATTGGGGCAACCACTTTGTCATTTAACGTGGTCTTGCAACAAGATATGTAGGAAATTGTAATGAAATGGGTGGATGAAGAATCCCATTTGGCTTAACATCCTAGTAAGGTCTCCCAAATGTCACTTTGCGCATGACGTGGCGTGAGTAAATCCTCATATATTCAAGGACAAGAAACATATATAATTTTTTATAAAGTCTAATTGATACAGATATATGAAGAAGAAAACCTAAGAGTAAGTGTTTGTAGTAAAGAATGAAGGATAGAAGGAATGTTTACCATAGAATTTATTTTAAGAATCTATAACATCATCATGGTATGACATCATGATGACCACTTTGATGTCATATCCTTATAAGAATCAGATACATTAGTTTCATGAAGTCACTTCATTCCCCTTAGAGGGGCATCAGGTACAATTGTCATATTTGCGAAGGAAAAACCAATATCAATGGCCTCTACTCCATCCTTCGAGGGAGGACAAGGTTCCCCAATCAACTCTTCTAGGAAGACTATATCAATGATTTTTTAAGTCAATGGTTGATGATTTTCCTTAGAAAGAGAAACTTCATCATCTGACATTGGTTGCTTAGGAAAATTCCAATTTTTTAATTTAGATTTGGTCCCTTTTTCCCTTGAAGGATGAGCTCGTGCATGGGGATAAATATCGTGTAGATGTACTGTAAGTTGATGAATTCAACACTAGAGTGTTGTGTTCTCATAATTCAATACCTGAATCCACCTAAAACTTTCTTTTGAGGGTCATTTTATCTGGAAGACTCTTACTCAGGTCTATTTCAACATAGATGTAGGTGTATGTACACAATCTCGTTATAAATATCCAAAATTTATTTTATGTAACTGCCCAAGGTATTCTCAATAATCTCAAAATTTGATATAATATACCATTAAGAATGAAATGGAAAATTTGGGAGGTGTACCCAAAGTGTCATTCTAGTAATTGACATAGAGTTAGGATCAAAATTTGGAAATCAAGGAGATATAAAAATCCCCACTGATAGAATGATAAGTTAGGTAAGTCCCAAAATTCCGATTATATCCATGATCAGGCCACCTATGTTTTGGCCCCTGTTCCCACTGATATAATGATAAGTCAGGTAAGTCCCAAAATTCTAATTCTATCCATGCTCAGGCCACCTATGTTTTGGCCCCTGTTCCCACTGATATAATGATAAGTCAGGTAAGGCCCAAAATTCTGACTCTATCCATGCTCAGGCCACCTATGTTTTGTCCCTTGTTCCCACTGATATAATGATAAGTTAGGAAAGGCCCGAAATTTTGCTATCCATGCTTAGGCCACCTATGTTTTGGCCCGTGTTCCCACTGATATAATGATAAGTCAGGTAAGTCCCAAAATTATGACTCTATCCATGCTCAGGCCACCTATGCTTTGGCCCCTGTTCCCACTAATATAATGATAAGTCAGGTAAGGCCCAAAATTATTACTCTATCCATGCTTAGGCCACCTATGTTTTGGCCCCTATTCCCACTGATATAATGATAAGTCAGGTAAGTCCTGAAATTTTGACTCTATCCATGCTCAGGCCACCTATGTTTTGGCCCTTGTTCCCACTTATATAATGATAATTCAAGTAAGGCCCGAAATTCTGACTCTATCCATGCTTATACCACCTATGTTTTGGCTCCTGTTCCCACTGATACAATTATAAGTCAGGAAAGGCCTGCAATTCTACTATCCATGCTTAGGCCACCTATGTTTTGGCCACTGTTCCCATTGATATAATGATAAGTCAGGTAAGTCCCAAAATTCCGACTCTATCCATGCTCATGCCACTTATGTTTTGGCCCCTGTTCTCACTGATATAATGATAAGTTAGGTAAAACCTGAAATTATGACTCTATCCATGCTCAGGCCACCTATGTTTTGGCCCCTGTTCCCACTGATATAATGCTAATTCAGGTAAGGCCCGAAATTCTGACTCTATCCATTCTCAGGCCACCTATTCTGACTCTTCACACTATAGTTATATTCTAGAAAGGAAGTCCCTGAAATTTGAACAGGGATTTCGTTTATCTTATTGAAATTGACATCCTTTTGTATGAGATGGTCAATGACAATGGTTAGTGCGACCTAGAAGGAAGATTGAAAACATTATGGGTTAAAAACATTTGATCAATGTATTGTCATATAAGCTGCATATCAATAAAAATTTAGCTGATTTACCAAAAGAATGAATTTATGTATTTGCAAAAACTTTTTTATAAATATTGTTATTCACCAAATTTCATCTCATTTTTTAAATATCTTTGCCTTTCATTAATCTTGGTGTAGAGGATAACAATCACAAACTAAACCCAATTAACACCCAAATTTCTATTGTTACCACTTATTAGTAATATGTTTGTGTGCAAAGTGACCACACACTCTTATAATAACGAGTAAAACAACCAATAAACTAAAATTCCATTATTTCTTACTAATGACAAATCCTTATATTGTTGGTTGGTTTTCCAAAATCATTCTACTTCTTCGAATGGCATGAAATAGGGAAGAAAATGTTTTTTGGGATGGAAATGTGGTCTATATATTAACATAGTCAAGAGAAGTATTACATAGGCATGTGAGCATATCACCTCAAGTGTGCTAAAGATGACCTTGAGTCCTCTCCTTGGGCTCCTACTTAACTTTATGTTCTTTAATCTAACAACATTTTTAGGATTCCTTCCATCCCCATTTTGACAACTTAACTATAGGTTCCCTTGAATCCTCTCCTTGGGCTCCTACTTGACTTTAGGTTCTTTTTATCTAACAACATTTTAGGTTTCCTTCCATCCTCATTTTGACATCGTAACCATAGGTGATGGAAATATAGAGATAGAACTTCAACAACATAATGATAGGGAAATGAAGACGTGGGATTGGTGCAAGTGGAAAACTTCATCCAAGGGAAGTACTAGGGGGTGAAAATGCGAAGACGAGTAACACTTTTTGGAAAGAAGCTTGTGAAGAAATGTGATATTTTTTGTTTCAATCAAGAAAATAGTCATTCAAATATCTTGATTGAAAGTCAAATAATATTTTGGATAAGAGTTAAAATTATTGGTCAAAACATTTTAAAATGTCTAAACAAAGAGTTTGCCTATGTTTACCTCAAGTTAAAAAATTCTTGTTTGAGAGTTTGGGTGGATTAGAAAAACTCCAGGTTGAAATTTAAATGTCTTGGACTAGAGTTTTTGTTTGACCATTATTTAAAACTCTTGATTACATAACAATGTTTTTATTGTCTAGGATTACCATTGTTAATTTATGGAGAGATGTTTATTTGTTTAATTAGGATTACCTATCAAATGGAGAGATGTTTATTTGTTATATTTAGGTCACTTTGTCGAAGACGGGAACAATTATAACAAGAAATCGTCGCTCTTTCGACAAACTTTTGAGATATGAAAAATTTTCGTGGCAATAACGATGAACTTTCATGGCAATAGCGACAAATTTTCGTGGAAATAGTGACAAAAATCCCACTCAATTTAAAAAACATATTCGTGGCAATAGCGACGAAATTTCGTGGCAATAGCGATGAAAATCCCGCCCAATTTAAAAAAAAATATGAAAATCATGGAAACATGGAAACATTTCATGGAATAATCCACCCATTTGTAGTAGTGTTTGTTACGAATCACGTAAATTAAAGGAACATGAAAGAAACTACGTAAATCATGATCTGGAATTAACATCTGTAATTCATGCATTAAAAATGTGGCGACATTATTTGATGGGAAGACAATTTCTACTACTAACAGATAACAGTGGTGTGAAACATTTGTTCAGTCAACATGATGTCAATGCAAGATAGGAAAGGTGGTTAGATTTTCTAATCAAGTTCGATTTCGATGTACAACACATCAAAGGAAAGGAAAATAAAGTCACAGATGCACTAAGTCAGAGAACCAATGAGTTATATGAAGTAATAATCAGTAAAACGAAAAAGTGATATTGAGGATATAATTAAATATGCAAGCATAAATGATGTAGAATACATGAAAACAATAGATCGGTTGTAGAAAAATGAGGAAAATTTGAACAATGCAGATTTCAACATCGATAAGAATGGGCTATTAAGGTTCAAAAACAAGTTATATATACCTAATTCTGTGGAATTGAAGATGATGATCCTCAATGAGCTAGAAAAAAATCCCTATTCTGTCATCTAGAATACCATAAAATGATAACAACTCTAAGAAAACAGTTTTATTGGCCTAATATGAAATATGAAACAACTTAATACTTATCTAAATGCTTAGAATGTCAACAGGTAAAAGATGAACATCAACATTCGACAAGTATTTTACAACCTCTACCTATCCCAGAATGGAAATGGAAAGTTATTTCAATGGGCTTCATTATAGGTTTTCCTAAGACTCAAAGACAAAATGATTCAATCATGGAAGTAATTGATAAGTTAAGTAAGTCTGCACACTTCATACCTGTGAAATCTACTTATAAAGCAATTAATATCATTGACATTTTTATGAAATAAATACTTAGACTGCATGGGGTTCCTAAAATGGTGATTTCAGATAGAGACATTAAATTTACCTCAAATTTTTGGAAGGAATTGTTTGCGGGTTTGGGTAATAATTTGAATTTTAACACAAGTTACCATCTGCAAATAGATGGAAAAAAAAAAACGTACAAATCAAATTATCAAAGATATGTTACAGATGTACATAAGAACAAAACCAACTAAGTGGGAAGAATATCTACACTTAGTCAAAATCACTTACAATAATGGGTATCAAGCATCAACAAAGATGCGTCCCTTCGAATTTTTATATGGAAGGAAATGTACAAACCTGATCATTTGGGATAATCCTGTTGATAAAATTATGGTTGGACCATAAATGCTTCAAGAAATGGAACAAATGGTCAAAAAGGTACAACACAATTTAAAAGTGGCACAAGATCGATAGAAAAGATATGTAGATATGAAAATGAGACATTAGAAATTTAATTTTGGAGAAGATGAGTACCTTAAAGTCAAAGCAAGGAGGATATCCCTAAAACTAGGAAACTATTCCAAGTTGGCGCCAAGGTTTTATGGTCCATTCGAAGTCTTAAGTCGAATCGGACAAGTGGCATACCAACTAGAAATCAAAGAAAATTTAAAAGTTCATAATGTTTTTCATGTTTCATTATTAAAAAGATATATTCATGATCCTACTCACATCATTTATTGGAACATGGTGTAGGTGGAACCATAAGGCGAGTTCCAAGCAGAACCTCTATGCATTCTAGACAGGAAATAAACAATACTTCAGAATAGATCTATCGCCCAGGTAAAAGTTCAATGGAAGCAATTTATCCCTAAGGAGGCTACTTGGGAAATGGAAGATGAAATGATGAAATCTTATTCAGCTCTATTCCAAGTGATGAATTGAGGAAAATACTAACACTGAGGACAATGTTATGCTTAATTAGGAGAGGATGTGACATCCTCAAATATTAAAACAATTTATTTTAATGTTATTGCTTTGCAAATAAATTTCTATTTATGGAAATTTGTATTTGAAATTATGAAGGCATGTAATTATTATTTTTATGACTTTTGAACAAGAGTTTGACTTTCCAATTGTCCTCTTTTGATGAACATTTGTATGAGACATATATTTTAATAAATTAAATGATGGGAAACAGATGGAACAACCAGGTTAAAAGTAGATGAATATGAATCCATGAGTGGGGAACATGTTTGAGTTAACTCAAAGATGATTTTTCCAAGTGTCAAAAGTTGAGTTCTGTCACTGGAAGCATCTAAAAATTAGGGATTTGTAAAGATGTGAATTTTCCAATGAGGGAAATGGATAAAAAGTCCTAGTCAATGAGAAAGGAAATATATACAACATAAGTGGGAGACAATACACTGCTTAGTATGTTGTGGAAATGACTATTTGCTTTGTGAGCACAAGTGGTTCTAGGCAAATGATTTTCTGAACTGTAAAAAGAGACAATGGCTAAGGAGTGAAGCTCAGTTTGCCCTTATGGAGTCATGCTCGGGCTAGGGGGTGATCAAGACAAGTGATATTAGTTGTTCTGTATATATGGTCGGGTGGAACATGGTTGTTCCATTTGTTTTCCATCATAGTCGTTACATATATGTATCTTTATTATACCTCTTTTCACTTATGTTGGATATTGAATTTCCTATAGCTACATAATTGAAAATGTATAGATGTATCTTATTGTTTATGTTGGGAATAAGGATTTGCATGTAGCTACAGAAGTTATATATATTCTACAAAATTGAATTGGTATAGATATATGTATATTACAAAAGATAAATAGTCACTTTATGACTCATAGATATATCAACATGGAATAATATATTCTAGTTATAATCGTGAGAAAGGAAAAGCTTAATTAATTCTGCATTATTTTACAAATTTTTTAAACTCTGGAAATTATCATATACAATAGTATATTTAAGTACTATACAGTCATGGAATTATTTAAATATTCCATGCAGGAAATAAGAATGAATATTTTGATAATTCTATAGGAATGGGAGAATTAGGGTTCTCTGTCAGTGTTATTGAGGTTACGAAATTACAAAGTAGACTATGAGAAAATGAAGGAAAACAAGAGGAAACTACAACATTAAGCAGTTAGAAAATAACATTGTATATTAGTACAATCCTTAGTAACAAGCTACATAAATACAATAGGAATAAGAGGACTCAAAATTTTGATCTTGAGTAAAAGAATATGTTGTGAACAGACTTGGTTTAAGTTCCGCATTAGAGATTATTTCGAGATTATAAGTTACAATATTTTCGCAAAACACAATGGAGCAAAATGCTTGACATGCTATTACATACTTGAGCCTTGAATCAAGACATGTAGAAAATTTTTGTTGTCCAAGTTGAAAAGGTTTTGAATTAATGTTATTACCAAAACTGTGGGTAGACCAAAGCTGTGGGTAGACCAAAGCAACCACTCGACTTAACATATATGTTCGATTTTCTACAAAAATCCAATTACTTTGCTTCTACATTACATGATCCATATTTGCCTAAGTTGCAATATTCCAAGGATTAGTAGGTCGATATTTTATTTAAAAAGAATACTAGAGCATATCCATTTTATTAGGGTAAAAGGGAACCTATATTTTGATAACCAAATTCTCATGTGATAGCAACACTTAATGAAATTAAAATAGACAATAATAAGTGGTGATAATTCCGTAGCTCACATTTTGAAGGACATATCTAATTATGTATTGTCAAGATAAGAATTTATGAATAAAATATCCATATTTTTAAGCTAACAATTTTTTTTTATACGGAAATTTATGTATGTTACATCAGGCATGTGGGCCCTTGGCATCCAACTAGTGGGCTTCAATCCCCATGTAATCCCAAGCTAGGATTTTTTCTCCAAATCTGTCCACTAGTTTGGTCTTGCAAAGACAAATGGATAAGCTCTCCAAGGATCTCAAGTCAAATCATCATGATAAGTAATTCAAGTCAATAATAGAGCCATTTAAGCAAGTAAATCCAAGCCACCTCATCAAGATAAACTAATTCTCAAATACCCTATGCTATTTACCAAGTTTGAGTATGGGAGGGTTGAAAAATCAACCTATTGGGTGAATCGTCCCTCAAGTTTAGTGGTGTTTCCTGAGGGGACCTCCTTCTAAGTCATGTGGGTAAGGTATCATGGATGAAGGGAAAAAAATTGGGCATGGGGTACATGGAATACAATGGGTTTTAATGTCTTAGTTATGCGTGCCTTTATAGAGGGTGTGTTGCACCTTCATTTTCAATGCATCCGTTTTCCAAGCCCATTCATTTCCATTAGTTAATTAATTGTCCAAAACCTTGGGTACTACCTATTGGTGAATCGATTAGCTTGGGGGGTAGTATGACAAGGCCACTTGAAGATAGAGTTACACAAAGTTCCACATGCAAGGAAATAAAGGGACACCACATGAGTGTACTCACCTAAACAAGTGGGGAAATTTATATAATGTTAATTTTCTTTTGCAAGTCTTTTATTTTTGAGGAGAAGCTTTTCATTGCTCTCAATACCTTTTTGGGTGAGCATAGGGAAGGTTCATAATCATGCTTTTATCTTTTTCCAACTTTAATCCCCTTCTTCCCATGAAGTGAGGGACAACCCCTTCTTGGGTCAGTACACCCTAAAAACCCAAAAGGTGAGGACATGGGGGGATGAAGTGTGGAAAGTTACAAGTATGATGAGGAATGACACGACGACCCATCAAAAGGACCTACTAGTAGCATACCTATCTCTAAGGGTGACCCACTTACTAGGTCATACTGTCAACCACCAAGGTGAAACTGGGAAAAGAGCATAATGTCCAAGAAAATGTCACATAATCAAAATCAAGTAGATGTAGCAAACTCAAATGTACCAATTTAACACAATCCTCTCTCTTGTTTCATGGTTTTGCATATGTGGATCCCCTAAGAAAAAGTTTGAATCATCTTTTTTCGTTTTTTTGAACATGGTGCTTGATTTTTTGAATGCAAAAAACAATTTATGAATTGAAGGTGTTGTTGAACATTTTTTCAAGGTGAAGGCATTGTTGAACTAAAATTCTTGATATTATCTTTTAATAATTTTTGTGAGAATGAAGTTTTTCTAAGACTATTTTGAAATGTTGATTTTTCTTAAAATTTTTATAGATAACTATACTCATGGGAAACAAAAGTTTGCATAAGAGAAAATTTGATCGCACTTGAGACAAAACTCACCATAACGAACAAAGGAAAGAGCATTATTGGAGAAAGAAACGAGAACGTGAAAATATTGAAGAAAGAAACGATGATGATATAAATATATATTTTCAACAAGAAGAAGTCCAACCAAGTATATGCATGTACATATTGTCTATATTAAAAGTATAGAATCATTTATTTAAATTATTGTTTATAATATAATTGATTGTAATTCGGATTTGATATTTTTTTAAAAACATAAATAGATTTTCCTCATAACATCGATGAAGTCGTTGAAACCAAAATTGAAGAAGAAGTTGAATCACCTATTGGTATGTACATAAATGTAGATAATATAATATGAACACTTGTATATAGTTTAATGAATTTATGTTTGGGTTTTGTTTTTTAATATAAACTTTAAATTGAAATATGCAGAAGAATCTCTCAACATTGATGATGAAATATTAGAAAATGTTGATACTGCCAAATTTGGGAAGAAAGAAGTTAATCATTATATAATATATCATGTTACAAATATGTATAATATTTTTTTCAAAGATGAATTAGTAACAATACAAGATCAACTTTTACTTTGTCTAATAAAGTCAAGAAAGTTAAAATAAACTACATCATTATTGGGTATTCAAAAGTCGAAAAAAGATACAAAGGTGAAACATAATGTCTTTGACAATATAACTAGTGTATTAATTTTTTTTGGAAAATATTGAAAAAAATATGTCAGTGTTGCACGTAGAGTGATACAAACAAGAATTGTTTCATCAAAAAATATAAAACAAAGTTTGACACAACACATGGAAAAATCGATGGGAACCTGAAGAAAAACATTGTACAAACATAGAAAATTCCAATTGCAAATAGATGCAAATGATGAACTTGCTTGTTGGACAATTATTTCTAGACAACCCTACAAAGATAGACTTGCAAAAAATGTTAAATAATCGATCTGTAATTGTTGGTTGACATAATATCGTGTTTCACCACATACAAGGGATGTGTTGCGATGAATAATAGCACGAAAACAATATGAAGAACATCCAAAACGTATATTTCCAATAACACATATATAATTGTTCAATAAGTTCAAAGAAGAGCATAAATAAGTTAAAATTCCCATCAATACATTTGTGCAACAAATACCATGGTTTGTTAGACCCATCACTGTTCATGACACTTGTTGTTGTCATTATCATGTGGAATTCGAGTAATATTACGACACTTTTCTTGATTTTGGTAAACATTTATGGCCAAGTTCACCTCCTTCCACATTCCATGCTTTTATATCTGAAATTCTATGTGAAAGAGAAGGGGATGAATTATTTTACAAAAAAAAATGTGTTGGTGGAAAGAAATGTGATCATTGTGGAAATCCAAGTTTGTTTCACTCAAAGTATCCTATTGATATGAATGGTCAATCATTTTCTAATATAAAATTCAATTGGAAGAGATATGAATATATCAACAACATGGCTCCACATTCTTCAAATTTTATTTCCAAAAGGATTGATTTGAAAGTAGATAAAATCTGTGTGATAGATTTTTTGAAGAAGTTTGAGGAAGAAATTTATAAATACACCAAGAATTCACATAGATCTATATGGAAAGACCTATAATTCAAACAATCCTGTGACATTTTTCCACTAGGGACAATTTTTTCTGTAGTTGATTTTGGAGAGAATTACACATTCGCTGCACAAAAATAAATATAGAGTGAATATTATCATTCTGATCAAATCACTATATTTGTCTACATTCTATATAGACGTGCTCAACAAAGTCTTGATAACATAGAAAATACCAATGAAAATCAACATGTTATTAAAGAATAACACTTTTGTATAAGTGATGATCGAGCACAAGATACACATTATATATAAGTGATGATCGAGCACACGATACACATTATGTACAATTCTGTTTTGATAATTTTTATGATTCATTGAAAGAATGTGGGATCATATTCGATTGGCATTGGATAAGGTCAGATGGATGTGGGCTCCAATTCAAATATTCATGATCATTCTATTGGATGTGTCGTCTTCATAATAAATGAAACATTACACATTGGAATTTTTTTGAGGCTGGTCATGGAAAAGGAGGGCACGACGGTGTAGGGGCATGTGTAAAATGATCACTTCGAAGGTATCAGATGAACCCTCATGCCAATCGATTTGAATCTGTTGATCAAGTTGTGTAATGGTGCAAATTGACGCTTTTTGGATTATTGAGAGGGGGGGTGAATCATTAATAGAGCAATCTAATCCCTTTTAACCATATAATGCAAGTGTTATATTGATGTAGAATTATCATCCAATATTTGCAGAGTAAATAAAAAATGAACAAATGAACAATCATACACATACACAGTACACCGATGATTTTACGTGGAAACCCAAAGCGGGAGAAAACCACATAATGATTTTTCTTATATGTCTTGATGAATTACATTCATTGGAAGAACCAACTTCCTTTGTTTTCCAGTTGTAGCTGGAAGGCGGCTCCAACCCTTTAGATTCTCAGGCTACAACCTGAGGGAAGCTCCAACTCCCCAATTCTCTGGCTACAACCATAAGGAGGCTACAACCCCCTATGTTCTCCGGCTACAACCGGAAGGTGGATACAACCACCTGTCCTTGCCCCATCCAACCACCCTAAAGTAGAAGTGGAATTATGGAACCACTGTTACACTATCACTGTGAGATATACCACTGTACAACTGTATCAACCTGTACCACTGACCTGTAACCAACCCGTACAACTTCCCTATAATCAATCTGTACCTGAACTGAACATGTATCAACAAAATACAACATGTACATGACTTGTAGTGCTACAACATGTGTATGTACAGTCCCTATCTGTTATGCAACCCATGTATGTGTGCGACCAAACTGTTATGCAACCTGTTTATGCCTTCTGAAAGCTAGGTTTTTATTTCTTTTGAAAACTTTTGACCCTCTGTAACTTTTTCACATAGATTTGTAACTTGTCACTGTATCCAGACTGTAATTGTACCTTGTGCATGCATCCTCATACATAACCTTTACCCAAAGCATATATATCTCTCTCTAGTCATGTGCCATATAGGTGTGTGTAATCATGAACAATTATAATAACCCTCACATGATCTAGTGATCAAACCATTTCTGATATTCAACCTCTCAATACGTCAACCACTTCACAAATACAAGATCTCAACCATGTACCACAAAAACCCTTGCCATATGAAAAAAAATACAAGATGTGCCTCAACAAGAAGTATCAATGATAAATATACCAACACTGTATTTCTGTAGATCTGACTTATAGAGAAGATCCCATGCAACCACTAGTCTCTCTAGGGAGAATCCTCAAATCCTCATGACCATTTTTATGCATAAATCAGAATCCAACTATTCATAGAAATAAGACATACCTTTTGAACCAATGGATATATCTGATGTATCTGAGCACTGTAGACCTTTCTGGGATCTTGATCTCAGAATCTAGAACCTCTGGATCTCTAGCTTCTCAAGTTTCCATGGCTTTACCCACATGTATGCACACTAATAAATTGCCAGTCCGTGTATGTACACACCTTAATACACTGTCATCCCACGTACGCTTCAGTATGTACGCACCCTAATACACTGTCAGCCCACGTACGCCTCATAAATTAGGGTTTTTCAGTATCCACTGTAATTCCGAAACTTTCATCGTCAACCCTTTGTACTACCTCATATGTTCACAACTTCAGATGTATCAATGAGTACTTGCAATAAGCCTTACACAACAAAAGATATTCAATGTGTTCGAGTGTAATTAAATGAGAGAGATTTGCCTCTTATTTATACTTTCATGTAGCATCCCAATTTTCTTATTTTTGGGATTTATCCATTAAATTTATTATTTAAATAATTTCTTTTGCAAACACTTTGACTTTTTGGGGCTTCTAGATGACTCATGAGGGTCCTCCAACTTCGCATGGCCATAAATCTCTAACCGTGAGGAGTTATGTGACATTCCACATACCACCGGAAATGGCATGACATGTACTATCCATATGGAATAGTATTACCTACAAATATCTCAAAACTCATACCATTATCCATAAAAAAATCTTGGGTCCATTACCCAAACCACTGTGCTACCGAAATTTGCTACGAGACTTTCTTCAAGGGTTGACATCAATGGCAACCAACCCAATTAATAAACAACGCTAAACCATGAAAATAATCCATCAAGATATGTGCACAAGGGTGTATATATACATGTTACACATGTACATAAGATATTTTAATTCACGTGTTCAAATTTATATGATCTTCAATCATTTTATTGATATATTTCAAGTTAAGAAGTACTTTTCTTGTGCAGGTTTTTTTGGTCTATTGGAATCCAAGATGTAAATAGATCAATCCCATATGAAGCCGATACAATACATGGGACACGAAAAGTGCATTCAGTTAAAAAACAAATGCTATCAAAATGTGTTTGCATTTGATAGAAGACATGAACCTTATTTTTGTTCAGTTTGCATAGAGGACGCAAAATCCATAGAGATTTGCGAAAATGAAAATGCGGAATATGTTAAATCTTGGAGACATATCGAACTTAATATAAAAGGGAAAACTCCACTTGCAAGCTCATATGAGATGGAATCAAATGAAACTATAGTGTTAGTTGATGGGGATAGAGTTTCTGATCTTGTTAGAGAAGGTAATTTTTATGTTTAAATATTTAAACAACTTGTAGATGTACTTGTCAGTTGGATATATAAAATTTGTATATATAGTAGATTCAAGTTTAATGACACGTGCATGTGTGATAATATAACATGAACTACTTGTTGGAACATATCGAATTATTTTCAGGATATGTCTTTGTCGTGGTTGCACCTGTAGACAACACTAGAAACGTGAAATATTATTTGATACGATGCACAAAACAAAAGATGAGGTTATTAAAGATTTTTATGATAATAGTTTTATATATGAAAGATGATCCATCATATTGAAAGGCTACTTTTTTCAAGAAACCCATCAAATTGATACTCATGTTCACTTTCAAGACTATCAGTCGGATGTCATAAGTTGTCAATATAGTCATTTGGTATGTGCAACACGCATAAAGTTAATAGAAGTTCAATCAAGAAAAAAAACAAAAGTTAGAAAATGGAAAATGTCCAAAGCCGATCATGAACAAATAATTGAAGATGACATACCATTATGATTTCTTTAAACAAGTGACATACATTCCATAATTTTATATTTTGCATTGAAAGTACACGTATTTATGAATATCTAGGATTTTGGAATCATTTGGTTTAGTTTACTTTCATGGTCCATTCAAATAAGGAACTATATTTTTGATGAATTATAAAGTTTATCGATCCTCCTCTACAATTTGAGGGAAGAACCTATAGATTGTATAGGGAACCTAAAATGACCTATACTTTGGGTGATTATACTAATCCTACAAATTATCCATCGTATACACAAATCCTTTAATTTATCACCAATACTACATAAACGATTTGCATTCATTATTTCCAATGATTGAAATGTTTTTTCATAAGAGGATAACTTCATATTAGAACTAGGACCCATTTCCATGTCATTATAAGGGACTATTGATGGCTTAGAAAAACTTTCACTAAATGTAGTACATTTCATAAAATCATCCCCCTCTCTATTAATATCTCTAGGAATAATATCATTCCACAAATAAACAATAACACCATCTTCTAAGGCTTGGTTTGCTGCATTTAGATTTTCATTTTTTTAATTGAATTTGGAGTATATTGAGAATTCAAGGAAGTGTATGATTAACATCCTAATTAACAATTTTAAAGACATCCTAAAAAGTATCAATTTTAATTATGAAATTGTGAATTTTGATTCCAAAAGTTTTGATATATTAAATTGCTACAATGTGCATTTAGATTTCAATATCTTGAAGCAAATCATACAAAATTGAAATTATGAGCTACTTGACAAATGTGTATGATGAACCTAACACTGATATTCTACACATTAAACATAGTTTTCATTAAGTTTGATTGAAAAAACTTAAGTTGAAAAGAAATGTAATTTTGTGACTTGATAACAAAAAATAAAAAATATCACCATCTACTAACGCTTGGTTTGTTGCATTTAGATTTTCATTTTTTTAATTGAATTTAGAGTATATTGAGAATTCAAGGTAGTGTATGATTAACATCCTAATTAAAATTTTTAAAGACATCCTAAAAAGTATTTGTTAAGCCCTAAATAGTGGCACATTACCCCATAATTGGGGCATATTACATTAGTAATGTTATTTTATTTATGTCAGCTTGGGTCCATTAGTTGTAATTGTACCTCCTAGTCTCCTATATATACCAAGGAGACCTTTTCATTTGGAATCATCCTGTATTTGGAAATTTATGTGGTGTATAAGGAGGTTCCCCCTCGAAGAAACTTATTATCTGAATTTATCTCTTTTTCAAGGTGTTTAATACTTAATATGAGTTTTTTCTATACTTTCTTGATATTTGGTTCTTAACATTTGGTATCAGAGCTCAAGATCTTGGGGTTTTGTTGCTACATCTGAGACACCTTGTAATTTTGACTATACCATTTTTTCTACAATGTTTAAAAATGAACGCCTTGGAGGATATTTAGTAGATAGATAAATGTACATTGGGTTCAAATTTTATCTTCCGAGGCCTTATACTTTCAGAGATATAGCCTATGCAAGATAGGGTTTTGGAATTATCCTAAATTTAGTCATCGCGAAATTTTCACTATGAAATTTTTTCTGTAACATTTCAGACCCTGAAATATGGAGAATATTTATATAAATTATCAAGGTAGATTTGATAAAAATTTTGGCTTTTGGATCATCCTACTTTTTTAGATACACCCTGTGCAAACTAGGGTATATGACTAGTCATATTAACTAATATCAAACATGTCTTCTCGATAAAACAATGATATATTCTTCACTGAGTATCCAAATTAAGTGAGACTAGTTGCATTGAACAATGGACAATCTTTAGTATTTATGGTACAAGTTTCATAATCAAATATGATATATTGTGATCTTGGCACGCTTTACAAGTACACTCTCCTGGAAGGAAAAAAAATCAGCAAGTTGTGAGGAAGTTACCATAACTTCCACTTGGCACATCCAATTTTGATCAGACTTGTGGAATTGCAGAGAAGAAATATCAGAGAACTACAAAAAATAAATTTTCATACCTAAAAGGGCTGAAATTTTGGAGATACATCAGAATAAAGATCATCTAGCAGAACCACCTCAAAATCAAGGTTTAAAAGTGACACTTGGCTAATATGCCACCAAAAAAGGGAACTTCTACACCAAATAAGCCTCCAAACATTCCTACTTAGACTCTTGATGAAGGTGAAGAAATGCGTAGGGACATAAATGATTTACAAGATAAGATAGTAACAAAAGATGAACTACAAGGGATTATGGATGGTTTTAAAAAGGAGATCATGCAAGGATTGAAAAATTTCCTAATAGAGAGGACACCTGAAAGTGAAAATGTATCCCATGAAATTCATGATGAGGAAACAAGGAAGATGAATCAACAATGGAGAAACTCCAACTTTGGGTTGAAGACCAACCACTTTCCTAAGATCAATATGAGGAAGTTTGATGGCAAGGACCCAATCACATGGATACTTCAGATGGAGCAATTCTTTGATCTACATGATGTGCCACATACACAAAAGGTATGAATTGCTTCTTTATAATTAGAACCCAATCAATTTGTGTGGTATCGATGGATTTATTCTCACAAATCACTCGTCACTTAGACATTTTTCACAGAAGCGATGATAGCACACTATGAGGATACAAGGAGAAATACCTTCTTTAGCCAATTGATAAATCTCAAGCAAAATGGTTTAGTTGCAGAGCACATTGAGAACTTCTAAAGATTGAATATAAAGGTAACAAATATTCTAGATGATCACCTGATCGATGTATTCATAGGAAATTTAAAGGATAACATTCAACATGAGGTTATCCTTTGGGAACCCAAATAATTGGAGAATGCATTCATGGTGGCAAGAAATGTTGAAAGTAAAAATATGGCTATGGCTACTATAAGGACCACTCCTAACATCTATCGAGAGAATAATGTTCCTTCTTCTAAAACACCTGAACCTACAAGGTTGACACCTCAAAAATTGGTGGAAAGCAAAGCAAAAGGGTTGTGCTTTAATTGTGACAACAAGTACAGTAAGGGATATAAGTGTGGTGAGAATAAATTATTCTACATAGATTGTGAAGAGGAAGAAGAATAAGAACAAGAATAATAACAATAACAATCTCAAGATGAAAATGTAGAAGCGATTTCTTCTGAATAGTTGACTCCCACGATACAATGTAATGCATTGGCTAGAATTATCACTCCTCAAACCCTCAAGATCGAAGGATATATCAAAAAGAAAATGGTAATAATCCTAATTGATTCTGGTAGTATTCATACTTTCATTCACTAGAAATTATCCAAAGCTCTCAATTTCTTTGTATATCCAGTGCCAGAGTTTTAAGTAATGATTGCAGATGGAGGAACTATCAATTTCTTAGGAAAATTCAATAAGATCAATCTTATTATGGGGGAATATGTAACGACCCCCTTCGTTACGTCTATGAACGGCGAAGTGCAATAGGAAATAACAAATAAGAAATTAACAACATCACCTAATACATATAAATGCAAACCCATGACATCATAAATACGGTGACACATGATCAGAATATAA
>ML779063.1:1112116-1155943 GCA_009831015.1 Picea engelmannii | reverse complement strand
AAAAATAAATTTTTTTTACCAAACATATTTTCTTGTCGTGATGTATTCCCTACTTTCTCTGGTGTCGGAGTATTAATGTGCAACCTATCTAAGAAAGCTGCATCCATAGCACTATTTTGAGCACATTCTCTGGATGATCTATTCATGGATTCATTTGATAATCTACTCCTCTGACTAGATTTCTGTTGGTCACTCGGAGTCTCAGTCAACGAAGGGTTTCCTCTTCCTCCTTCATTGGATATCCTAGAGTGTTTGTGAGACATTTTTTGAGACTCTTATCGCGACATATCGCCTCATTAAATATCCTTTGAAAATTCATGAATATGAAAGTTCATAAGTTATAGAAACATAAAATGAAAATATAATTTATAAAACAACTTGAAGGCATTTAAGCATTTATAAAAACTTCAAAGCATCAAAGACATATATTGAAAAAACTAACACCTATATTTTTTACTATGATGCTATATATAATGAACATGAAAATATTTAATATAAAAAAATGTAACATGTAGACGATAATCTATATCTGTGTAAATTGTAGAAGGTAATTTTTAAGATAATCTGATTATGTGTAACATGTTAAAATTTAAGGGAAAACAATATTTATTTTAATTTCTAAACATTAGCTACTTTTATGTTACAATCAACAAGACATTAAAACTTCTGATCCATAATATGGTAGCATAAAAAGAATAAATGACAGAACATTTACTTAGTTGAAACAAGAAACAATATTACCTGATATGTTGTTGTTATCCTCTTTAGATATATGCTCAGAAAAATCTTTAAGGGATCATTGATCAAACCCTTAAGGAAGATCTCATCATGATACTTAGAACAAATTTCCAAGAAGAAATATGAGGGTAAAATATCAAAATACTAACCAACAACATACATAGGTGGCACCAACAATAGAAGACAACATATACAGGGTGGCATCAACAAGGAGATGAGGAGGGCGACACCATTAAGGATAAGAGGAGGATGTCACCAACAAGGAGAACCAGAAACCCAAACAACAACCAAGAAGAGACTTGCGACAAGATGGAAAAAACCCTTAGGGGCCAATGACAACAAGAGGTTGGAGAGGTAAGCCCATAGTGGTTTAATACACTGAGAAGAACTATCCTAGAGGGGTCGTAGCCACTCAACAATCTGAACAAGGAGACGAAAAAAACCTCAGATCAAAACTCAACTTAGAAGAGTGTGTGTGTGTAAAGAGTGAGGATATGTCTCTTTTATAGTTTTGGTAGGTAGGTTAGGGATAACATATTAGTCCTAAATTTAGTGTTAGGTTTAAACCCTAATAATTTAATAATTTAAAAAAAAAATATTTTATAACATAAAATATTAATTGTTAAATCATGAAAATAAACAAGAAAAAAACAAGTCAAGGAGAGGGGATCCAAAGTCAAGGTGGTTAACTTTCTTTAGGAAGAAGCAAAGACCAAAAACAAAAACCCACACAACAATTAAGGGGGGCGTAACTCAAGCAAGGGGGGTTTCAAGACAAATTCAACAAGGTAAGTTCTTATTTAATGGCATAATGTCCACATGAGTCTCATGATATAACTTATAAGATTTTATCATCCCAACATATGAGGAAGATCAAATATGTGATCATGCCCTTCTTCTTAATTTCTCCTAGGTCTAATGGACCATCCTGGGAGAGAAGAAGCTCACACATTATCTCAGCTTGGTGCTTAACCAAGAAACAAAATTAAAAAAGAAAACATAAATATTCAATGGGTTACCCTCTCTTTTATATGGCCCTAAATAGAACTCATTTTTACATATTTTCTTCAGGGAGAAATGTGACTAAGTGGATTGGACTCAAATTTCATTTTCCACTAATTTTAAAATTAAATTGATTTAAAATCAATAGTTTAGACTTACCTTCAACCTGAAGCAACAACAACCAATAACAACCAATGAACCTTGTGTTAATCATAATGACTCTTACTTGTATAAGTAATGAGGTTGATTAGGATCATAAGCTTATCCATATTAACCGAGCAGGTGTTACTTACTCTATTACACTTAACAAAACTAAATTAGTAGTAGTGATTAGCATGATTGAGTTATATGAGTACACATAACAAGTCAATAACGATCTCAATACTAAGTGGGAAACAAACACATGTTAAATACATGTATTTATTATATGTTTACTCGTAGTACATTGTACATATCCTTATAGTAATGAATAGAGTGAAACAATGGGATTACTAGTCAATATATAACCTATTGAAAGATGTGTTAACTAACATGTAATTTAGCCCTGTCCATGTACAGGGACAGGGTTGAATTCGACCATGTCTATGTACAAAGACAAAGATGAATTCTATGTACACTAACATGTAATTTGGCCCTATACATGTATAGGGACATGGTCGAATTCGGCCCTATTTCATGTTTTCCAACTAAAGAGACTATCGTTTTAGAGCACTCATCAACAACAACCGTTAGAACATCAAATATTTATTCTCCAACTTGAAGATACAAACTAAACAATATCGGCAACAACACCATGACACCTCTGTAACATATATGATTATCTTAGTGTGATATTGTAGGCCCAAATATCACGATTGGTAGTTCTTACGGGCCTGTCCCTATACATGGACAGGGCCAATTCAACCCTATCCATGTACATGGATAGGTCCAAATTTGGCCCTGTCCATATGTACAGGGACATGCCTGAATTCAACCCTGTGCATGTACATGGACAGGCCCAAATTGGCCTATCCATATGTCTAAATCTTGAAGAATAGGCCTAAGCCTTTATATAACCCAAGGAAAAAACCTAAATGATATGCCCAATCCCAGCTAGAAAATGGGTACCTCTATTCTAGAAGAATTCACAAGTAAAATAGGAAAATAAGCATCAAAATCACAATGTTCGCAAAATTAAGAGACTATGCTAGTTCCCAACTTTGAAACAAGCTACACACTAAGAATAATTTGAGTAATGCCAGAGAGGAAATTTGCTATTTAATTGTGCTTCAGACCACTCTTTCAAAATACATGTCATTGGCACAAGAGATAGAAGAATGTAGAAGGGAAATAAAAGTAGCTAAATACTATTGAGGGGATATTGCAACAGATAGTGTTTCAAGTCCATATGTTTTTGAAGACTAAGAATTAACCTCCACTTCACCAAGACATCTTCCTTGGGAAATATTTTTTCAACAGTCCATTATTTCCAAGTGTTGTTAATTGTTACTGTGAACACTAATTGGTTGGCCATTGGTTAATGATATATTTACTAAATTGTCTTTTTTAGTATGTTATGAAACTATTAGAAGTTCCATAAACTGAATCATTTTTATTTTAATCATGATTTACTTGGCCAAGCTCTCTTATCAGTTGTTGACTAGAGAGGTTTGGAAATATTTTGGCACCACAAAGGTTTCACCTCAAATTCTCCAGATTGATAAAACTGTTTTTTGGCATCATTTTTATGTAATCATTTCCAAAATTGGGATCAAATTTTATCACAAATGGATATTGAATTCTCTCTTTGTTGTGCTTTTCAATTCTTGGAGATTTGTATGCTATCTTAGAATACATATAGGGAAGAATGTATCTATTTTCTGTTTCATTCAACCTAGTTACACGAGTATTATTCTGAATTTACATCTTGGGATGTGTTTTAGGTTGATTTTGAGATTATAAAGTACACATAATAATTATATGATCCAAGTAACTATATGAGTGGTTTCTATATTTTTCATAGACGAATACATAAAAAATTGAAAGGAAGATAATCATTTTGAAGTCATTCAAGTAATTAATACAATATCTTGCACGTAGTGCGTTATTTGCCACTCTTTATCAAACTCAACTATTAGGTGAATGATTGTGAGAATTTGTATTACCCTTAAGAATGATCGGAGGCATGTCCCTGTACATGGACAAGGCCGAATTCAGGCTTGTTCCTGTATAGGGACAAGACCGAATTCAAATCTATTCATGTACAGGGACATGCCCAAATTCGACCATGTCCATGTGCATGGACATGCCTGAATTCGGGCCTATCCCTGTACATGGATAGGGATGAATTCAGCCCTATCCACCTAAAACAAAAAACATGTAAATAAATAAAATTTTAATTCATTGGGGAATAGGTTAAGAATTACCTGGAACCTGAACATGAAAATATTTAAATAAAAATAAAAAAATGTAACATGTAGAAGATAATCTATATCTGTGTAAATTGTAGAAGGTAGTTTTAAATATAATCTATGAGTAACATGTTAAAATTTAAGGGAAAAACATATAGCTAGCTAAAACATAAATATTTATTTTAATTTATAAACATTGGCTATGTGTATGTTATAATCAACAAGCCATTAAAACTTATGATACATAATCTGGTAGCATAAAAACAATACCTGACAAAACATTTACCTAGCTGAAAAAAAAATTAAGAGACTATGCCAGTTCCCAACTTTGAAACAAGATATACACTAAGAAGCATTCGAGTAATACTAGAGAGGAAATTTGTTGTTTAATTGTGCTTGGGACCACTCTTTCAAAATACATGTTATTGGCACAAGAGATAGAGGAATGTAGAAGGGAAATAAAAGTAGGTAAATACTATTGAGGGGATATTGCAACAAAGAGTGTTTCAAGTCCATCTGTTTTTGAAGACTAAGATTTAACCTCCACTTCACCAAAACATCTTCCTTGGGAAATATTTTTTAAACACAATCCATTATTTCCAAGTGCTGTTAATTGTTATTGTGAACACTAATTGGTTGGCCAATGGTTAATGATACATTTATTAAATTGCATGTTTTAGTCTGTTATGAAACTATTAGAAGTTCCAGAAAATGAATCATTTTTATTTTAATCATGATTTACTTGGCCAAGCTCTCTTATCAGTTGTTGACTAGAGAGGTTTGGAAATATTTTTGGCACCCCAAAGGTTTCACCTCAAATTCTCTAGATTGATAAAACTATTCTTTGGCATCATATAATGTAATCATTTCTAAAATTGGGATCAAATTTTATCACAGATGGATATTGAATTCTCTCTTTGCTATGCTTTTCAAGTCTTGGAGATTTGTATGCTGTCTTAGAATACAGATAGGGAAGAATGTATCTATTTTCTATTTCATTCAACTTAGTTGCACGAGTATTATTCTGAATTTACATCTTGGGATGTGTTTCAGGTTGATTTTGATTTTATAAAGTACACGTAATAATTATATGATCCAAGTAACTATATGAGTGGTTTTTATATTTTCACAGATGAATACATAGAAAACTGAAAGTAAGAGAATCGTTTTTAAGTCATTCAAGTAATTGATACAAGATCTTGCACGTATTGCGTTATTTTCCACTCTTTATCAAACTCAACCGTTAGGTGAGTGATTGTGAGAATCTGTATTACACTTAAGAATGATTGGAGGCCTATACCTGTACATGGACAAACCCAAATTCGGGCCTATCTCTGTATAGGGACAAGCCCGAATTCGTCCCTGTCCATGTACGAGGACATTCCTGAATCCTGTACATGGTAATGTTGGCTACATGAAACAACTTTTCCTTTTTTAAATTGAAGGAAGCCACTCTTTTTTAATATGAACGATTATTCTATATATTAATTAAATGTTTTCAAAATTCTTACTACATAATTAATCATAATTTTATAGTTTAAATGTTTTCAAAATTCTTACTACATAATTAATTATAATTTTTACAAATTCTTCTTATTCAAACATAAGGCTAGATTCCCTTAAATTGCATATAAAATTTCCCATGACTAGAATTAAGAGTCGTATTGTATTAAAATTTTGTATAAATTTACAAGGAGTTTTAATTCAAAATTCTGATATCATTTTTGGAATGCAAACAAGTTAGATTACAAACAATTCGATTTTTTCATTTTTCATAAGCTATTTTTTCAATTTTCATGATTTATCCTTTCACTCCTACCATAAAATCTTAGTTCACATAAAAGTGGTTCACATAAAAGTGGGACATCCCAATTCCTTAATAATTAAATATTTTTTATAATAATTCAGCCCTGTACATGGTCAGGGAAAAATTCAGGCTTCACCTTGTATAGGGACATGCTCGAATTCGGCCTTGTCCATGTACAGGGACATGCCCAATTTCGTGCTTGTCCTTGTACATGGACAGGGCCGAATTCGGGCTTGTCCCTGTACAGTGGCAGGCTCAAATTTGACACTGTCCATGTACAGGGACAAGAACGAAATTGGGCCTGTCCCTGTACATGGACATGGATGAATTTGGGCATATCCTTGTACAGGGACAAGCCCAAATTTGACCATGTTCGTGTACAGGGACATGCCTGAATTCATCCCTGTCCATGTATAGGGACATGCCCAAATTCAGTCATGTCCCTGTACATTGAATGGGATGAGTTCAACCCTCTCCACCTCTTAAACCACAAAACATATAAATAAATCAAAATTTAATTAATTCGTAAATAGGCTAAGAGTTAGACTTGGGAGGAGAGGAGCAACTGCAAGCTAGGGTTTGACAGTCGCGGCCATAGCAGAAAACAACATGAGCACCAAAGGGGGGGGGGGGTAAGGGTACCCCCTCATACAAACAGGTAGTGGTAGACAGGGGGAAAGGGCTAGGAGGTGCAACTTTCAAGGCACCAGTGATAGGCACCTCGGGATCAGACCCGAAAAATGGTCAGGAAAGGAACCATGGAAAAAGCGAGTGCATGGGAGAAGAAGCTAGAGAAACTCATAGTGAGGTGCAAGACACAGAGAAGGCCAATGGGGCAGAAGGGTGCAACCCGTGCAAAACCAAAACAAAAATGATACCCAAGGTGATATTGGAGGATCCGCAAACACAACTCGACAGAGACCAGATGAAGATGCATGCGCTAATATGCAAGTTCATGGGTTTGTGGCCCACAGAACGAATGTTGCACAAATGGATTAAATACCATTGGAAGCTAAATAGAGAAGTGGAGGTCCACCTGGGCTCTAAAGGGTTCTTCACAATAGTATTCATGAACCTGGAGGACATGGATAGAGTCTTTGAAGGAGGGCTTTACTTCCACACCTCAACAGGACTATACATGCGACCATAGAAGGAAAATTTCTCCCTAGAAAAAGAAACTTTCAAAAAGGTGTCGGTTTGGCTGAGATTTTATTCCTTACCTCTAGAATACTGGTTACCCTCTACTTTCGAAGCAATAGGAAACAAACTGGGGAAATATGTGAAGACCTTAGAAGCCACCTTAAAAGGGAGATATACATCTTACGCAAGAATCTACATAGAAATGGATGTGTCAGGAGCACTCCCGAAAGCCATAAGTCTAGAATTCAGGGATGAGGAATGGATCCAAAACATAGATTACAAACAGACCACCTTCAGATGCAGAAGATGCCATGAACATGGCCACCTGATCAGAGAATTCCCTCTTAATAAAAAACAGGAAGTGAAAAACCCCAAAACACAACAAGATGAGGACGAGTTTATAAAACCGAACCCCAGAAGCAGAGAAAACAAAAAGTAGAATAGAAGCCCAACAGGAAATAAATCGGAGACCTGGAATTAAATGAAAGGAAGGGAAAAAACCAACAAAGGGGAAGAAAACAAAAAGGATTCAACAAAAGCTCAAGAAATTAGAGAACAAGCAATAAACGATCCCACCGATCGGCCAAGTAACAAGAAGGAACAGGGGAGTTGCACAACCCCAATGGATGGAGAAATCATAGACAAAAACACCCCCATGCAATATGCATAAGGAGATGTAGAAATGACCCCAAGCGAAGTAGGCACAGAAGATCCTGATCTCAGAGACCTATCCCTTCCCTTTCCATAAGGTCTCTGAGATCAGGATCTTCTGTGCCTACTTCGCTTGGGGTCATTTCTACATCTCCTTATATAGCCTTACACCTGAAAGACAGACGAAACCCAAATCCGGTAAGATGACCATCGCAACTCCAGGTAGGTGAGTGCAACTGGAAACCACCACCAGTAGGCTCCCTCAAGATGAATTTCGATGGGGCATCGAAAGGTAACCTAGGACGGACAAGAATGGGAGGAGTAATTAGGGAATGTAAAGGAAATATCATCCAGTTGTACACTGGGAGTATGGGAAACTCAACCAACAATGCCGTGAAATTCAGAGCTCTGGACACTGGCCTCGAGATTCTTAGCCGGGAAGGGATGACAAATGTCATAGTGGAAGGAGACTCCACATTGGTTATCAACATAGTAAGGAGACTCCAAAAGGGTACCAGAGTGGGAAAAATACAGTGGCACTGGCACTGGCACTTGGCACAGTCTCTGCAAAAAATTCAGGAGCACTTGCAGATGGGGATCACAGTGGAGTTGTGTTGGGTGTGGCAGTCAGCAAATGGACTGGCATATAGAATCGCTAATGAGGGGGTCAACAAGAAAGGACCAGAACTGGACACTATCTGGAGTAACATCCCAAATGGTCAATTCTAAACAGATTGCATCCAACTAGCGTAAAAAGACTATGATGACAACTGAAGTACGGAAAACCACATCGAGGATGGAGGCACATAAATAATTGAAGGGCACGAAGGATCCAGGAAGAATCTGATATCCCACCACCCAAACACGAGTTACAATGTAGATCCAGGTTACACAACAAGAAGAGGTATGATACCTTGGTCCTATCAATAGGAAGAAGTATAGGGGTTGCTTGTGGGAACGCTGAAAAGTTAATCAGCAGGCGGTAAAGGATGAAGGACAAAAGGGTTCCCAATGGCTAAGTATGGGTACACCTCACCCAAGTACAGATACGGGGAGTGGTAATGATTTTCGTACAATGTGAAGGGAAAAGGATTGGTGTAGAGATGACGATAGGGATCCCAAGAGAACACACTCCAAAACAGGGAAAAAGGACCAAAAGATACACCTTTATGAGTGACCCATGATTGTTGATATGAGCCTACAGCTGGGGAAATCCCATAAAAGAAGAAACACCAGGAATAGCCACAGACTGGAGAGAAGCAATTACATAGCCCATCTTACAAACCAGGAAGGGGAAAATAGGAACAGGAAAAGAAACCAAGACAAAAACCACCACAAGCAATCCTAGATGGTAAGAATGAAAAAAACCCATAGCAAGAGAGGTCCCCAGGGAAAAGAACCCCCAACAAGTGCCTGAAGAATTACAACGATGGAGCAAGCATCCAGAGAATCCAAGGGAACTTTTCTCATGTAGGTTGATCCAAAGGGAAAAGTGATCATCAATAGGTGGGAGAGAGAAATTAACACCACACGCAAGGGAAAATCCTGAACATAACTAATTAAAGAAGCAGACGGGATAAGGTATCTAGGGGCTATGCAGCCCAGAACAACCCTCTACCACAAAGTGGTGGAGGAGGACTGGTGAACAAAAATGTTGATAGGCAAGATGAACACTGACCAGAAAAAGACCAGCAGGGAGAATATTAGGGACCACAAGAAGGTGCTCATGGAAATTCTGAAACGCCTCAGCAATCTGGAGGCCAATGCAAAAAGACTAGTGGAGGACTAGAGGAGCCAAAAGGAAAAAATGGAACGAATGGCATGCCAATTCCACCTTTACCTGCGCTATGTCCACCACATGGAAATCATTCTAGCAGACCAGAGAAGAACACCAACTTGTATCAGGAAGATGCGTATGGTGGAGCAGAGGAAGGAGAACAAGGCAAGAAAGGATGGCCACACAAGACATCCCATCATCCTAGACTAGCGCAGGTTCAGCCCCAGGTCAAGTTGTTTTCAGTAAAGGAGCTACCCCTGTTATTTTTGGTTATATTTAATGTATATGTTATGGTTTAGTCTTTCAAACTTGTTTACGGAGGACTGGGTCAGTTTCCCTTGGTGGCGGCCCAACCCTCCCCCTGTTATCTAAGACAGTGCAACTCTAGGATCCCTGATCTGGTTTCCTTTTTGGCAGATCAAGGGATTCTCCTTGTATTTTTTGTATCATAACTTCTTACATTAATACAGGATTTCACACTCACTTACAAAAAAAAAATAGGCTAAGAGTTACCTGGAACCTGAACCGATGACAACAAACAATAACCAACAACCAACAACCAACAAACAACAACAATGACAACCAACATGAACGACCGCTAGCAACAACGACTGCCATCACCAACCACCAGCAACAACGACCACCAACACAAACCAACAACCAACACCAACCAACATCTACCAATCAACAATTTGTAAAAATGTAAAGAGAGCGATGTGCAGGGGATATATAAAACAATTTTCATCCAAAATATTTTTCGAACGAAACCTGTTTTTGGCCGAAAGATTCTTTCGACCGAAACATATTTCGAACGAAACTATATCACCGAGGAAAAATCTAGTCGACTTCTTTTGGTTGAAAAAAAATTCGAACAAAAATATGTTACCGAAAAAAAAATTCCGTTCTATTAATATGGTACAGGACAGTTGAGGCCATTATCACCATACCGTTTGATTTGAGATCTAAAGGTTTGGCTGAAAATGTTTTCGACCGAAAAGAGGTGTCTTTCGACCAAAATAATTATTAGTTTAACTGAAAAATTGTCACTAGGAATTTTGGAGACCTCATTCTCACAAAAGTGTTACCCACCTTAATGGTTTTACCCATGCCTCAAATATTGAAATGACACTCACCATAATACCCGATTTGTACCTCATGGAGCAAGACCCAATGTGTTTTGGAGGCCATTTGATGTGGTGGATACCATTATGATCAACCTGGATCATGGTCGTGAGGTGAGTCTCCATTTGTGCAAGTGGATAGTGCTGGTCAAGCTGTCTCTTGGTACTCCATGTTTGCAACCTAAGGGCCTCGAGACATCATCTCCTTAGTTATCCCACAAAATGGGGATAACATATGGCTCCTACTTGGGGACATTTGCTCATCGTAGAGTGGATGAGAACCACACCATATCCTGGTAGACCTATGCCTACACTGAAACAAAACACTGTAAAATATAGGGTGGTTCTATCACCCTTCATCCATATATATCGAAATAAAAAATGAAAACTAATCTAGAAAATATTTTTTTTGCATTTTTTCAAAAAAATATAAACTAAGCATGAAATCAATATGCAAGTAGAAAAATGAAAAATGAAATGGATCTAAACTAATATGATCAATCAATATTGAAATCAAAGGAAATCAAGATGACCTACCTACTTACCTGGGACCTAGGCCCTGAAGAAGTCAAGTGACCTGAACTTAAGGCGAGAGAAGAGATCCATCCACAGGTAATGGCATATTTCTCCTATCCAAAGTTGTCTTATAATACTTTTATTTATTGTACTTCTTATTGACGATGTAAGGGCTAAGCCATGAGCTTCCATCCTTTTGGTCATATTTGGGCTTTCCCTTCATCTTGTTCCACATGAATGCAAAATTTCCTTCACTATAATTGATGTAAGGTATATTCTCAATGTATGGATAAGAAGGAGGTTCTGCATTGACTTCCCTTTTGATGGCTTATTTGAGTTATTTATATTATTTCTTCAATATGTGGATAGACCCTGGCTCTTTCCCCTAGAAATTTGCAAGTTCTTCTTTGTACTCATTTGTCCTTAGGAGGAGCATGTTTATGGAGTTCTCCTGCATAAAATACAAGTCATGTGGATTGTAATCAATGGTGTGTGGGACTTCATCAAACTCATCTTCACTTGTATAGTTAGGACCATGGGGATCAGTCACATGCCTATCGACTCGCTCTCGACTATATAATAACTCAAAATTGACATCTCCAATGGATATGTCTGCATGGATGAGGTCCATGCTAAGAAAAACCTCAAGGGAAGCATACCAAATCCTCAATAAGAGAATCCCCCAAGCATCCAAGACATAAATCACCACTATATTGATGATGAGGCTGATATGTGGAAATTCAATAAAAAATACCTCAACTTCCTCACATAAACCATAAACCTTAACCCTTTTAGAATCAATGCCACATAT
The DNA here is from genome assembly GCA_009831015.1 of Picea engelmannii. Taxonomy (NCBI): domain Eukaryota; kingdom Viridiplantae; phylum Streptophyta; class Pinopsida; order Pinales; family Pinaceae; genus Picea; species Picea engelmannii. The sequence goes on along the minus strand of ML779063.1, from coordinate 1,143,990 downwards.
GTTTCCATAGGGTCGATTTGTATTTAAACCAATTTGTTCCATTACCTTTAATGACATGACATTTGTGGAGGCCCCATAATCCAACATATAGTTGTTCAAGTGGAGAACATTCATTCCTAATGAAAGATATAAATGAGGGTTGTTGTCCTTTTTCTAATCGAGATACATAGTGTTCAGAATGATGGGAGGATCTTCCTTCTTAGTCAATAACTGCAAGAATAATTCCCTCCTTACAGAAGTGATTTTGCACATTTCTATCATGGGAACCGTCATATTCAATTTTCCAAACATGGCTGCAACTTTTATGTTAAACTGGATCTCATATGTGGTAGATGTCTTAGGAAGAAACTCATGTAATGGAGGTGGAGGTGGTGGGACCACATTCTTTGCAGATGGAGGAGGAGTGGCGAGATGTTATGGAGGGACTGGAGCTTTATTTCTTCTGGAGTATGTCAAATGTTCCCTCTTCCTTAGCTCCTTCCTCTGATCGTATGTCAATTAATTCAAGTCCTAGATTCTTCCCTCTCTTTCCCCCTATCTTTTGGCTTCGTTGATATATTCCTATGTGAATTCTTCTTCTTGGAAGTTATAGATCATATCCATGAAATTCATACTATCGAAAGAATATTCATCTCATTGGGGACACTCTTCTTCTTTGTGAGGCTCTTGGAATGGAGAAGACCAAGGTGTTTGTTCTGTGTCAACCATCCCAACTACTTTCAAAGTATCAGGGGACTTTGCCTCTTGTTGAGGCCTCAGTTTCCAACCTGTGGCATCTCTCTGTTGTCTAGTAAATTGAGGTATGGATGTAGATTGATTTCTCTCCACAGTAGTCAAATGACCCATGATCTAATTATGTGCTTGGACAAATTAAGTACTCATCTGATCTATATTCTGAGTCAAGAGGGAAATCACATCAGGGGAACTACTACTGGAAGCCTTAGTCTTTGCTTCTACCTTGACACGAGGATATTGGAAAGGATCTAACTTTGAGTCAATAGGATTTTCTTCAATATCTGCACTGTACTCTTTGGATTGTTCCAAATAACTAGGCTTCTTGTCCTTCATAATACAGTGAAATGGTCCATCAAATGCAATCACATAAAGGAGATGAACTGTTGTAGTAGTAGGATGAAAATATGTTGGAATTTGACTATACAATCTATCGAATCTGTTGTCAAATTCACTCACTATCTCATTCTCCATTTTCTTTATTTGATTGAATTGGGCTACAATCATCCCATTATCTTTCTTTGTTGTCCATTTTCTCTTGAATAATTTGGAAAAATACTCATAAGATTCCAAATCATTGTTGGGTAGTCCTCTGAACCACCTCTATGAATGTTTGGTCAAATATGAGGCTAGTAGCCTCATGGTCACATTCTCATGTTCCACTTATGCGCTTTCCATGTCTTGACCAATAATGTTAAGATGATCATTTGTAGTGATGACATTGTTTCCCGGAAACTTTGGCAACCATTTGTGAGACTTTTTTGGCATTGTGTTGGGGTATCCAAGGATGGTGGCCATGTTAAGGGTTTTGTAAAGGTATTTCTCCCAAGGGTGATCCATTGGAGCAAGGGGAAGTGTACCATGGAAAATGTTTTTGACAATGGGAGACTTGAGGGGAGGCCTTATTCAGTAAAATTTAGAAGGTTTGAACCTCCTTAAGGGAAAAGTATTAATGGAAGATGGATTCTGGGAAGGTGGAGTTGCTATATGAGCTTCAAGAGGAGCTCATCAAATGTAGAAATGAAACTTCCTTTAGGTGGAGTCACCAGGAAATATAGGGAAAGGATTTGGGATAACTTTCCAAGGTGTCATTAGGGTTAAGAAGAGGATTCAAAATCCTCCCTGAAAACGTCGTCAAAATGTTATTGCACAAGTTGTAGGTTGGGAAAATCTCGATGCAACCACAAAATTGAGACAACTAAGAGAACACGTACCCACTATCACCTTAGGTATTTTTTCCTGCCACTTTAGAGATGAAAGAATCAACTCAAGGGGGGGATCTTGGGTGATCCTAGGGGGAAATGAGATGAAAAGTGGAATGATGGAAGTGAAGACACTATAGGTCAATATACTAAGTATGGAAAGGATTTAGAAAGAGTCTTGGTGGTATCCGAAGGTTGCGAAGAGGTATGGGTACCTGTAAAGAGTGATGTACCTGCCCAAGACACAAGAGCAAGCCAAGTACATGCGTATAATGTTAGGTGGAAAAGAAAGTTAATATTACTTCCCCTAACTACATAAAAAACCAATGATGTATATCAGCAACAAAATGATAACGACAGCTGCAAAATAAAGTTTCTCAAAGTTTAGTGAAAGGTACAAAAGACAAGCTAGCAAATTGACTAGTTTAGCTCAAGAAGATATCACTTTAGAAACAATTTAAGGCTGTTGTAAACAAGTTCTAAAAAAATATTTATCAGCCTTATGGATGCAACAACAAGTTATTACAACAGAGAAATCAGCTATCAAAACTTGTCAACAATCCACCCAAAAATTACACTAACCTTGGTAGATTAATGTGGCAAACTTTTAGCAACTTTCAATGGTTGAGTAGCGGGTTATTAATAAAAATGTATTAGGTTTTATGCATCCCTAATGGCTGTACATGGAATTTTATAACAGAAGCAAGAAATACTTAGCAAATTGAGATTCCCTAGTGGCTCAACCAAGCATATACAACATATAATTGATTCCAAATTAGACAATCTCAAAAGAATGATTTTTTACGTTTACCAAGGAAAGTATTTTATATCTCCAATGAAAGAAAGCATATTAGTGCCTTTAGTATTTGGGTGAATGGAGTATTTAAACATAATTTGGATCAAAATATCCCTAGGGGTGTAATTACTCTTAGTCCCTAGGGTATGCTAATCAAACTAGGGTAAAATCTAGGAGGGTATACACACTCGTATTCCTCCTAGCAACCATTGGAAAATGACTTGTAAACTTAGAAAAATAGATGAAGATTAGTGGAGGGTGTAGCCAACATACTCCTCCTAGGGTTTCAACGAACAATAACCAAGAAAGAGCAATAAATAACTAACAAATGCATATTCTTCCTTACCAATTCCAACAAAAGAGAGATCAAACCCTAGTTCACCAAGAAAATTACCATCCAATAGCAAGAAAGCAAACCTACAAGAGGTGTGAACCACATTATATCAACCAATAACAAATAGATAACACCAAAAATCATTTCCACAAGAGATAAACAACAAGAATCCTCATGTGTAGTGAAAATTTCAACCAAGTACTTCTCACAATGGGAGAGTTATGATATGAAATGGGATTCAAATGATCTCTATTTATACAAAATATCTTAAACATAGTTTGTACACATAATTTAGGGTAAAACATAAGAAAAGGGGTCAACAACCCTTATCTTACGCCTTTATAAAGATAATATTATTTAATTCAAACTTCAAATTTTAAAAAGTGCACAATAGAAACCCTAGAATGACGTCACCTCTCTAAGGGTGATGTTTTTACCCTTTGAGGGAGTTGTTGGAGAAGAAAGTTGAAGTCGTTGGGGCTCATGGAACCTCCCTCGCATGTGTTATATCCTCCTCCCACCAAGTCATACCAAGTTCCAACAAATAGGAACTTCACCACCAAAACGCTAGCCCCAATGATGACATCAACTCCTCAAGGATGATGTTTTGGCCTCTCCAAGAAAATTGTTTGGCATATGAGGGATAGGAAAGGTCCTTCAAGGTGTCTTGTAGGCCTCCTAAGGAAATTCATCATTATCCAACATGTGGGACCTTGGCATCCAAACTGTGGGATTCAAGCCCCATGGAAGCCCAAGCTAGGCTTGTTCCTCCAAATCTGTCCACCAACTAGGTCCTGCAAAGACAAATGGATACACCCTCCAAGGATCTCAAGTAAAAGCATAATGATGAGTAATTCAAATCAATAAAAGAGACATTCAATAAAGTACATCCATGACATCTCATCAAAATAAACTAATTCTCAAAGACCCTATGCAATTTACAAAGTTTGAGTATGGGAGGGTTAACAAATCGACCTATTGAATGAATCAAACCTCAAGTTTAGGGGTGTTTCCCGAGGGTACTTCCTTCTAAGTCATGTGGGTAAGGTGTCATGGATGAAGGGAAATTTTTTTGGGCATGGGATTCATGACATGCAAGGGGTTGTAGTGTCTCACTTATGGGTTCTTTTGTAGAGGGTGTGATGCACCTTCGTTTTCAATGCATCCTTTTTTTAAGTCCATTCATTGTTATTAATTAATTAATAGTCAAAAACATTGGGTACTCCCTGTTGGTGAATGGATTATCTTGGGGGGAAGTATGAAAAGGCCACTTGAAGCTAGAGGTACATAGAGTGCCATATGCAAGGAAATAAAGGGACACCATATGAGTGTACACACCTCAACAAGTGGGAACATTTATATAATGTTAATTTTCTTTTGCACATCTTTGATTTTTTAGGAGAAGCTTTTCATTTCTCTCAAGACCTCTTTGGGTGAGCACTTGGAAGGTTCATAATTAGGATTTTATCTTTTTCCAGCCATAGGCCTCTGTGCCTTTAGCCCCTTCTTCCCATGAAATGAGGGACAACCCCTTCTTGGGTCAGTACACCTAGAAAACCCAAAAGGTGAGGAGATGAGGGCCTCGAGACGTCATCTTCTTAGTTTTCCCAAAAAATGGGGATAGCATGGACCATGCGTCAACAATGAGGTCAACTCTGTTACATGGTGCAACTAGAGTGATATCTTATGGAAGCTTAGGAAGGACCTATCAAAAAGAAGGCCAAACTTGAGAAACATTGTTGGCGAAAACTACATTAGTGTATTCGTCCTGTACGCACACATCCTGCTCGTATTGTTTGGTTGTAGTGGCTTCATTGAAAATCTCTCATAACAATTCCATTTTTTGTGTGAGGGATTTGTTGGTATGCGTGACTGTTGTGATCCTCTTCTTTAGTTGGTCAGTGGAAGCTTATATAAGGTGCAGGATTTGTGGTGTAGACCATGTGGACAACTCTCCACTAATGGAAATGGAATCCAAATGGAGCTGTGAAGCAAGCGATTGACCGCTTGTGATAGAATGCTCAGAAAATATGGGGGTACCAACACCATCTAGGGTAGGTGAGTGAGCTATGAGGCTTCACACAATCCTGTTTGTGACCTTCAACGGATGTGTTGTAATAATCTTTGTTTTCTCCAAGATGTCTCACTGTTGTTGAGGGTCCAGTAGCAGAGGCACAATATTTTCTTTAACAAAAGTAGTGTTAGGAACTGACTGAGTTTCATCCTAGGAATCTAGTTGGTCCTATGGAGGGTCCTCATCCATCGAAATATGGGTTTTGGGCCCTATGTTTGGTTGTGGAGGAGAGGATGTTTCGAGTTTCATGTGCAGGGGGATTGGGACTTCTGGTATTTGAGGAGAAGTGGAGGGGAATAAACCAGTGGTACCAACAATTGTGGTGGGATCGGTAGTAGAGTTTGGAAAAACTGTGTCAAACTGGTTATGGGATGGGGATGATGGAGGCATGTGCACGATGGTGGTGGTCCCACCATTCTGTGGAGTGGTGTATTCCTAAAAAATAGTGGTATATTGGAGTTGCATGGTAGGGTCATCAATAATATGATGATGGTAGGTGTGGATGGTGAAGTTAATGGGGTGGAAAGTCTAGTGCATGTCTAGGGTGGGGTGGTATGCAATTGAGGGGTGTTGGTATGCAATGGAAGTGGAGTGGTGTGAGAGTGAGGTGAGATGGAGGAAAGGGGGGTGGCTTCAGTGATGATATTATCACCAGGGGATTGGGACGGGGATTTGGTATAAAACGTCTTTCGAGGAAAAACCGAAGTTAGGACCTCTCGAAATTTCTTACTTGATATTGTGGTGTCGTCAGGAATAGATGACAAAAAATTATGAGCTATGCCGCTCAACAACACTTCCTCTTCGCCTTCATTTTCCTCTTCCTCTGAGATGGATGGTGTCCGGTTGTGCTTGGAGGAACTAGTCCTGACACTAGAAGACTATGTAGGAGTTGACCTTTGTGTAATTGTGGGAATCGCATATGAGACACCCGCCTTCTTCTTTTCGATAGTGACCCTAGGCCACAAGGTGAATTCCTTATTGAACACAACCTCATCCAAGTAAAATGGTAACAAATGCATATGAAAAAGAGGTGGATCCACCCCTAGAGGCCACACAAATGTATGATCCTGGATCATCCTAAACTAGATATTGTGGCTATGCTGATTAAGTAGGGAATGTGGAATCTTAGGTCGCTATGTTGTAGCAATGAAGTCATCATGCCATTGTTCAAAGGTGGCATTGTGCACAACCTTGTTGGTGGATGCAGGGGAAAAATGACATGGGTCAAAAAGCTTGGAAATACGACCATCGTCATTGTGAGTGATACTTCACCCCCTTGGCGGTTGTAACTTCCACATGGAAAAGGAGATGATAAAGTAGCCATACATGAAATAGCCGGCTCATTCATGTGCATCCACACAAGCCTGGAACAACTCGATGAGCAGGTATTTTCACTAATCCATAGGTACACCATTCTTTCTGAACTCTGCCACTACGATGGCGTCCATGGTACACTCTCCCTTTGTGTACTTTCTCATCACCTTCTCTGTAATTAGGTAGCAAGCCATGTAGACCTTCTCATCATTAATAGACACAGTGTGCGTTCCTCGACCTCCACAACGTGTACTGTATTTTTCATATAGGCTCAGTTCCTTTTTATTCTTACCTTGCTTCCCAGATCCTTGGAATCCTTCAATGACATCTTGGCCCTGCATGGATAACCCAGTGAGAATATGGATGCCATCCACATGGATTGGGTAAGTCTGGTCTAACTAGAGGGTACTGTTGTGCACTCTGCTAATCATAAATTTGGTGCATCATCCAACTTCTCCGGCAGTAAAAAATATAGGAAGGTCACAGAGACACAACAAAGTTGAATCTCGTAGGGGAATGTAGTCAGGATTCCATTTCCACTGGAACTCTCCACCAGGAAATGTAGTTCAATCCATGAAATCATTGGTATCCATGTGTGGGAATTATGTAGCGTTGGTAAAACCGAGGTCGACCGACATGGTTTGTTCGACCTTCTCATGCACATCGCCTTGAACAATGACCCATGGATCAATAAAATCCGCTAAAACAATTGTTATGAGCCCTCGCCGACCAACTATGCGAACCATTAGAACCAATCAACATTGGTAAAAAGGTAACACCGGGGGGAAAGGTTGTGGACATATGCTTACAAGGTGCTCAAGAGGCTCCAGGACTAAATTTACAAGCAACATGATGAAAATACAATAATCATTGGGTCGTCGGGAAAAGGGGATTATATAAGAACCATGTGGGAAGTGGTGCGCTCGACATGCATTAAATTCTGCAGGGTGATAATAGTGGGCATTAACGTCAACTAAATCCATTGAACGCGTAAAAATACATGATGTGATTAGGAAAACTAAATGCATAAACCAAAAGTTGCTAATGAGACTTTAGAGCAGCTAAGGAAAGTAATGACCAGGTGAGTGGTTAACTGGAAAAGGACAGTATATTATTAATATTTAATTGTCTATGACAGGAAGAGACATGATGACAATAAAAAAGGTACTAACAGACTTTAACAACCCACATGACGACACAATGGCATGGAGTTCAAACTTCGACAACATTAAGTATGAGATGATGCGATTTAAAATTCCTTGACCACAAAGGTGATATCTGGGCTGGATGATGTGGAAAGAACTATGAGACTTATAGGGTCAGTGATAGCTAGACACGTCACCATTTTATTAATGAAAACAAAAAAAAAAGACAAAATTGGAAATCCTACCTACGACACTCTCTCCTGGAGTTAGGAGAAAAACAAAACTTGATTTATGAAGCAGAAAGGTGTGTCTTTAGGCATGCACCATTCATCCATCCCGACCGAAGAAGTCTATAAAGTTGCACTAATCGAACAACTCCGGGGTCATGGATTTATGAAACTATAAAGGTCCAAGCCAACGAATTTGGAACTTCCCTGGATGTTTCTGATACTTGTTTTCATATAATAGCACAAGGTCACCTTGCACAAACGATTTATGCTTTATATGTTGATCATGCCAGGCCTTTTGTCAGAATTTCTCCATGGTCTAATGAAAATATGATAAGAATATAGATTCCTCAAGTACCATTAGTTCCTCAACCCACTTAGCAAGTGAGTCATCATTTGTCATCTTAGTAGCTTGCGCAATGAATAAAATTGGCATGAGAAACTCAACTAGCACAATGTCTTCTCTACCATATACCAATTGAAGAGTATACCTATTTAATCACTTCGTGGTATTCCGATAGGCCCATAACACAAATAGAATGTGCTCATCCCAATCATCCTGATTAGAGAAATAGACTTTAGTCAGCCCCATCTCCAAGATTTTATTAAATTCTTCCACTGTATCGTTGACTTGCGGATGGTAGGGGATGCTCTTATGATGATAAATAAAAAATTCTCTTGTAAGGGTCATGATAGTATCACTGATAAAGTGGGATCCTTGATCACTGTTCAAGCTCCAAGGACAACCAAGATGGGTAATAATATTATGAAAAATAAACCATGCTATTGTGGCGGTAGAGCAATACCGAAAAACCTCCGCTTTATCCCATCGATTCAGGTAATTAGTTGTGGTAATTATGTATCTTTCCTTTGAATTCTTAGTAGGGGGATTTATCAGACCAATGAAATCGACACCCAATTTTTCAAAGGCTTGCAGTTCTCTGATAGGGTGTAGAGGTAACTCATCATGACGAGATTTCTTTCCCACTCTCTAACATACATCGCATGTATAAGCACATTCCTTAGCATCTTTAAACATTGTAGGAAATCATAATCCTTCTTGTAAGATCTTTCTAGGGGTTTCCTTTCTTGGTACATGTCCTCCCGCAACTCCACTATGACATTCCAACAAAATATCAGTCTGTTCATGATTAAGTACACAATGTCTCAAGATACTATCCAATCCCAATTTGTATAGTTGGTCCACAATCAATTGATAATACGCTGCATGAACCACAAGGTGCCTCTTCTAGGTCATAGAATATCCTGCCAACATAGCACCAGTGGTTAAAAATAATGCAATGTTCGACATGTAATCATGAATAGCATCAATATAGAACATATCTACATCTGGCAGTTGTTCATCTATAGGTCCTCCACTTTCTCCCTACTCTAGTCTAGACAAATGATCTGGCCCCACATTTAGTTTAGCATGCTTGAAAATGACCTCAAAAGAGAACTCCTAGAATAAAAACAACCATCTGCAAATTCAACCTTCTAACATAGGTTTATTAACTAGATACTTCAAAGTAGAGTGATCAATAGAAAACTTAAAATGACCACCTAACAAATAATGTCTAAAATTTTGTAAAGCATTAACCATTTCCAAACCTTCCCTTTTAGTTGTAGTATAGTTGCACTCAACTTGGAAAAGATTTCTGTTGGCAAAATAGACATGATGATTGAGATTTATGTCCCCTGGTTGTACCATTATAATACCCAATGTAATTGCAGAGGAATCAATGTGCACATGGAACTCAATTTTCCAGTTAGGATAAGTTAAAATAGGTGCAATACTCAACTTCTGTTTGAGCAGGTCAAATGCTTTACCGTAGTCCTAAGTCCAAAGAAATTCTTTAGATTTCTCTAGTAGATGTTCCAAAGGTGCAATTATACTTGTTTAATTTCTAATAAACCCACGATAGTATCCAGTATGGTTGAAAGTAGTCCACAACTATTGGCAATGATAGGAGGAGGCATATTGATAATTACTGCAACTTTTGCAGGATCGACTAACACTCCTTCCCTACAAACTACATGTCTTAGAAAATTCCCAAAGGGTACACAAAAAATACATTTTCTCATATTAATGGAAATCTGTAGTTGTTTGCAGCTATCAAACATCAACCGTAATATCCCAATGTGCTCCCTAAGTAAGTTGTACACAATCCAATCATCTAGGTATACCTCAAGAAACTTATGAATGAAATCACAGAATGTTGCGATCACTATCTGAGAGAACAATGCTGGGGAATTCTTGAGTCCAAAAGGTATAAAATTAGAGGCAAACAATACCCACTTAGTAGTGAAGGTAGTATTTTTCTTATCCTTGTCGACGATTCAAACCTAGTGGTATTCAGAAAACCCATCTATAAAGGAATATGCTTCATTTCCCACTACTTGATCCAATACTTCATTGACAAAGGGGGTAGGAAAGGGGTCATGTACACAAGAAATTTTCATGCTTCTATAGTCCACACAAAATCGTATATCCTCTGTACCTCTTTTGTTTTTTATGATGATAGGACTGATCCATTCAACCTTATCAACACGAAAAATCATCCCAGCTAACAACATCCTATTAATCTCCTTATTCACTTTCTATTTGACTCTGGGGTTCAAACGATATGGCCTATGTTTAACTGGTGTTGATTTAGGATTTAACTCTATCTTCATCTCCCCTAAATATCCCTTAATACCTTTTAGTTCTAAAAATTTTGTAGGGAATACATCCTCATATTCCCACAACAGAGCTTGTATCTTTGCCATGGTTTGCTCGTCGCAACAATCCCCTATAGAAGCTAAATTAGGGTGGTCCTCACTCCCTATGTTTACTTTTTTCAACTTTAGGGGTTGAGAATAAGAACTATTAACACCATCTGACTTCTTGGGTCTTCACCAATTTTATTACAATTCAAAGGTCTTCATGCAAGGGAGGGTTAAAGGATATTATGAAGGAGGTATTCATGTTTAGAACAGACGGTGGGTATATTTATAGGTTTAACTTCATCAGTAAAAATCATTTTCTTAATATGTTGCAAAGCTAGAGTGATTTCAGGGGACTTACTTGAGAATAAGAAGTCTTGGAAGAACTACCTTTAAAGGAGTTCCAAACAAGTGGTTTGGCCTCGAGCCTCCTCATGTACATACCAAGAGGTTGGAATTTGTGACAAAGAGTGAATAAATTGATGCACCTAAAATTGAGAAGGAAGTTGCACAACTTCCTAGAGTTGGATACAATGCACAACATGCTCCCTTGGATAAAAAAACCCATCGTATGCTACCAAAATTGGGGTCTCACTATTTGGTTCTTGTTCCTTATTCTAATGAGTAACCAGCGATGAGGAAATAAACCGATATTGAATGGCATGCTTTGATTCATCCCAAGAAGTCAAAGTACCCTTATGGTTGGACCACTACCTAGCTAAAGAGGACATTAATGCAACATCAAGTAAAATAATTCTTTGTTCTAGCACAACTTTATCCTCTAACTCAACAAGTAAGATATGTAAATTTGAAGTGCCATCGTAAATGAGGTAGTCTCTAACTGAGCTCCAACCCACTTGGAAACTTTGATAGTCACACAATGTCTTGAGAAGTTTTCATATCTTCTATGTTTCCAGTTGTCCAAAGCTACCTCTGAGTTATCACTTGTATATTGAACACTCCACCAGTTTACAGAGCTGTTGGCAGTGGGGCTAATGTAGTCTTCCCTCTTCCCTATCATCAGAGTATAGAGGTGATCCAAGTCATATTATTCCATGTTCTTCTCTACCAAATCCAAATATCGAGGACCTCAGTAAGGGACTAAAGGTTGTTTCACCTTTATACCTTCCACTTAGGAGGTCATGATTTCCCTCTTAAGATCTATAACAACGTAATTCTCATATGCCCAATCGATTTCTAATAGAGTTGGGTATGGGTCCTTCTCCCCCATGATTTCTATAACCTCTAAGTAGGCCATTTTATTTACTCTAGCTAAGTCCACTTCAACATTCTGTAGCCTCCCAACAATATTGATACAATGATGATTGGTCGTCCACAACTGAATGGGTGAATAGACGAGCTTGGGCTTATCCATGGCCTCCCAAGTCTTCTTTGGTACTATGTTGACGTCAAATCCAAAATCCAACATAAAATCGCTAATTTCATAGTTGTTGATATGAGAATTTAGTCTAAATTCTCTTCCAGATCTTTGCTTCCTCCTTTGTATTCTAATTGTATTTCTCTCTGGAAGATAAGAAACAATTAACTCTTTTGGGTTCCCTTCAATTTGTAAAGTCCCCTTGAGCATGTTTCACAAATCCTTGGTGGGTTGTTTGTCATCCATAATGTCAGAATATAATCGAGGCCACAAATCAATAATATACGGGGGTCTCGCTGGAGGATCTATTTGTGCCAATTTTTTTTTCACAAGTTTAGGTTGGAGGTCATGGTTTGAATATACAGGTGTAAGTATTGCAGGATTAGAAATCCATTGGAATATTTCAACAACATCCTTAAATAATTATTTTTGTATAAGGGGGTCATATTTAACATCTTCCAGTTCCACCTTGCGGATATTGCTTTGATTCGATTTGTCAACATCGACACCAGTCCTTGTTCCTCCTCTAGTAGTAATATCAATATTGGGAACCTTTTATTTAGTGATATGTCGGGGCTCAAAATTTATCAAGTTTGCGCCTCATATGCTTGCACGATATTCCCACTTTGTGATTAACAAAGGGAAATCCTTGGTGGAATGCATTTTATTTCTATAATGGGCACACTAAGGACGTCTCCAAAGAGGAAAATATATAGCAAGATGTCCTTGATCATCACAATTATAACACCGAGATGGTCCTCTCTCAGCATTTTTCCCACCTCTGAAACCTCCTCCACCTTGACGTACTCATACAAATCCTTGAGGAGCTTCGTTAACCCTGAATGTAAACCAATCCATTATATATGAAAGAGAATATAGAGTGCAACAATGCTTGGTGGTGTGAGTAGGTGACCCATAGAATTCACAGTAAACTATGTTCGGGGAAAGGGTGTATTTTTGTAGGATTGGGTAGTGCTTCGGGGAATTCTCATGAATTCAATTTTTTTTTCAATATTCATTATTCTAATCACCCTGATGGTTTAGGAAGGCATGGTATGGTACGGGGACATGGAATGGTGCTATAACGATGACTTTCATAACCCCTCCAGATGTTCCTACTAGTGGATGCACCATCGGTTGCTGAGGGGGTCCTGCCCCCCTTAGTCTGGCATATTCGGTCACAATATGACCCTCGATATAGCAACCTGTACACCATACTTGTGGGCGACTTACTCTACAAATGGTCAGTTCTTGAATTTTGTTAATTAGTGCAGAAATATGGCCTTCCAGTTGTGTAATATTATAGTCATCGGGTGGTCTTATCACCCGTAAGATGCCAGTATATCTCTCCATTGCCTTGATTTTCATATCTTGTTCTAGAGCTTTCCCCAATGTGGCTATTCTCTGTGGGGTTAACGATATTTAGGTTAATGGTAAAAGTCCTTGAATAAACCATTCCCGCTGGTGGTATTTGTGGATGGGGTTTTATAACTTCCCTATCACATCTTTGAACCTTTTTTTATACTCCCAAGAAGATTCCCCATCTCTCTGTTTAATCCCCCACAACTCAGAGAGGGCTTGTTGTTCTAACTGGGTAAACAAAATTCTTCTATGAATCGTTGTTTGACTTGATCAAGAGTGAAATCTTGTCCTTGAGGATTAACTGGTTCAATGGATTTCATATACCATTTCAAAGTACACCCTCTCAAGGTGGTATGAAACTCGAGTAATTTATTAGCATCTAAATTCCCATGATACCACTAGATGATCTCACAAATAAACTAATGTTGTTCAACATCCTTATCCCTTTTCCCAAAAATCCTGGGTATTAGGTGAGGGAACTGATGTGTTGATGCACCATTGGAGGAATTGGGGACTCTACCAAGATAAATACTCAAGGTCTTGGTTGCAATTAAAATAAAGTAATTTTTACACTACTACTACTGCTACCACTCGAACCAGTTGGACTAGAATGAAGACAAATGACAAAAATTGTGGGAGAGTTTATTGTAGAATTTATCGGATTTGTAGATTGCACTGAGCGACTGGGCGATCCAAGGATGGTTCTTGTGTTTTCAGGATGGGATTATTTAACCCGGGGGGTCACATTAGGAGGGAATATCATATCGTGTCCTATAGAATACTTCACATCTTTGGGCGCTGCAGCAGCTAGTTCTCCCACAAATTCTTCATAGGTTACAACTAAGTGTTTTTCCTTGGTGGAGAATCCTATCTTAATTATTCCTTCCAAATTTTCTTCACCTTGTCTATTCTCTCTATAAATCTCACATTTATCTCCAAACCTCTCCTTCAACCATCGACTGGCCATCCTTCCACATTTTTGCAACTCCCTCAACTTCTCTAAATCTGTTTTATGACTCTTCTCAAATCTGATATCCTTCTGTGACTGATCAGGCCTCTTCATCAAAATTTTCATCTATTTTTTCCACCTCTTTTCAATTACTGCAACCCTTTTCTGAGCCCTCTTGTCTCTAGCACTCTTCTCAAAATGACCCCCCATACCTCAATAACTTTTGTATCCTAACTCATGAACCTTCACTTGAATCACCCACCCCTCCTGCGTAAGGGTTTTACACTTCCATTTCAACTGAAGGAACCGACATCATTCCCTCTTCTGCTAGCAATATCTTAATACATAATAGGATTTCTCATAGTATGCTTCCTCGGGATCCATTATAGAATACTACTTCTTCCTTTGAGAAAGACTCGTGGTTCTCTATGGAAAATTCAATAATGTATACCTCCAGGGTAGTGTGTACCTAGAAATCCACAACTCAAGAAATCTGGTGATCCAACTTGTGCAGAGCGACTAGATTCTCAACAGTCCAATTAAATATTTTCTTGACACGATCTTTAAATTATGGCGCTTCTTGCAACTAGTCGAGCCACTGATAGAAATATTCCAACAATTGGATCCAAAATATTTCGTAATGGTCACTTGCAAGTTCAGAATAAAAAATAACATCCTTCACAACCCTTAGAATTTTCTTTCGTATCCTAGCTTCTTGAAATATAAATCCATCACACCTTCTTTCCCACTAATACATAATGCTAGATTTGAAAATATGATGATGCACCGTCTAAGATTCACTTATAAGCCATGTCCTGGCAACAAAACCATTTGTTAGCGAAAAATTGGAGACTAGGGTTCTCAGAGGTTACAAAAAAAGGTATCGTTGTAGTCTAGTAGTGCTGTCATATTCAACCTTCCACAAGGAAAGGTAGTCTCACCTAAAGTGCAACCAATACTTATGTGTGATAAAATGAGTCAATGTGGACACATCATCAAATCTAGCGCAATACAATGCATATTCATACTTAAATCCAAAAGATCATATCATTAGAAGTCTAAACTAGATTATGCATTCAATAATCCATGTTGTGTAGGATAAAGATAAGCGCATACATCACAAAATCTTGGAAACCATATTGCAACTAGCAACTACACAAAATAGGACAAATTGTGTAGGAGGGAGATCATGCATTCATCCATATTATAACAAAGTTTTGGATGTCTGAATAATCGATTGTGTATTATCATATCATAGAATAACATACATGGTGTATTTATTTCATATCAAGACCTATACAATAGAACCAATGCCAAAAGAAGAATAAGAATTGAGCAATAATAGTCTAACAAATATCAATGATAATACTAGATCTTAGAATCAGCTCGTCCAATTAACAACAATAATAATAGCATTTAAAGAACAACAATGAAAAGAATCAAACCCTTTCCCATTACATTTTCCCCAATTTGTATCATTTCCTTGGCTTCTTCTTGATTTCGCTTCTATGATTTCTTGATTCCATTTCTACTGATTTTTCGCTTTGTCTTTTCCTGTGCTCCAAACTTCTAGACCTTTCCTCTTCCTCCTCCAGTTGGCATCTGATATGTATTCACTGCTATCATGTTGGTAGTTACATTTCCACTCAACGTAGCTACTTTCAACTGCTTCTATCCTTCTGTTGCTTTTCTATGCTTTCCCGCAAAACCAAATGTTCTCCAAAACGAAGGGCCCAACACCTTTCATAAAATGAAAAAATACATTATTTAATTTGGGGTCTCAAAACTGGGGTATTAAAATATTAGTGAAATCTACACATTTGAGGATGGATATGTTCAATATACCTATATTATAACCATCCATGGTTGTAATTTTCTCACACAATATTTATGTTGTGCCATCAGATGACTATTTTCATTTATGTAGTTATTGCTAATTGTATGAATTGATGTCTATTTAATTTAGTCATCTACATATGAAATGTGAGGATTAGTTCAACTTTTATAAACTTAACAATTAAATTTTGTGTCCATGTTGAAATTAGGTGCATTTAAAAAAAGATACATGTTATGATCATCTAATATTGAAGCTAATGAAATAGTGGAAATTGTTTATATTTTTTAAAAAAAATTGTGAACTAGTTTTGTGGAATCTATTCAAATTTTCATTTTGGTACAATTGGTTGAGCACATTTAATTAGTTGGTGCGGTGAGTTGTATATGGATGGTTTATCTAGAGAAGTATATGAAAAATATTGAGGGATTTGTTGTAAGACAGTTGGATTAGGTTGATGGATAGTTGGTTTTCATTTATGTCAACCATTGGAGAGTGATATTGTATATTGATGTCAACCCTTAGTGATTGATGTCAACCCTTGGAGAAAGTCCGCTAGCGAATTCCGGTAGCACAAAGGTTTGGGTAATGGACCCAAGTTTGTTTGATGTATAATGATATGAGTTTTAATACATTTGAAGGTAATACTATTCTATATGGGTAGTACATGTCATGCCATTTCCGGTGGTATGTGGAACATCACATGACTTCTCACGGTTAGAGAGTTATGGTCATGTGAAGTTGGAGAACCCAGGTTTGGGTAATGGAACCAAGTTTGTTTGATGTATAATGGTATGAGTTTTGATATATTTACATGTAATACTATTCTATATGGATATTACATGTTATGCCATTTCTGGTGGTATGTGGAACATCACATAACTCCTCACGGTTTGATAGTTATGGCCTTATGAATTTGGAGAACCCTCATGAGTCATCTAGAAGCCCTAAAAGGTCAAAGTAGTAAAAGTGGTTTAAGAGATTTTTAGAAGGTAAATAATAAAGTGAAGTGATGAGTGTACTATAATTGAAAGTGAATACAAAAGAAATTATTTAAATAATAAAGTTAATGGAGAAATTACTAAGTTGACAAGTGGTTAGAAGTGGGTTAGCCCTAAAATAAGGAAAGCGGTTTGAGATGGTTAGAAGATAACCCCTTGAGGTATAATGAAGTGATGAGTGTACTATAAGTCAAAGTGGATACAAAATAAATTATTTAAATAATAAAGTTAATGGATAAATTACTAATTGGACAAGTGGTTAGAAGTTGGTTAACCCTAAAATAAGGAAAGTGGGTTAAGATGGTTAAAAGGTAACCCCTTGAGGAAGCTACATGAAAGTATAAATAAGAGGCAAGGCTCTCTCATTTTATATCACACTTGAGCATATTGAATATCTACATGTGACTGAGGTAACCAAAGGATATCTAAGCTGAATTTCAGAGAGAAGGTGAAGTAAAGAAGGCCAAAATTCAAGGGAGGATAAATTCTTTTGATGATGCTTTCTAAGGTATGTTATTTACAGGTCATCTCACCATTTTCCAAATAACGTTTTTTATAGAATGATTCAGACCGTGAAATTCATAGGCCATTGAGAAAAAATATCCAAGTAGCTGTGGTATGAATCACAACTTGTGGGTCGTTGTAGTTTTGGAGTTACACTCCGTGGAAAATAGGGTTTGTGGCTAGTCTTGAAACTAGTCTAAAACATGTGTTTCGGGTAAAAATGTCGTAAATTATTCATAACAGATCCAAATTAAGTAATACTAAATGTGTTGGTTAGATTACAATCTGTAGTATTCTGTGTAAAATTTTTAGATCGATACAACAAATATTTCGTGTGGGGCACGCTCTACAAGTTCGCTCTCTAGAATAAACTAGAATTCAACAAGGTATGCCATTTTTTCTATAACTCCTTTTCTGAAAGGTTCCAAGTAGTGAAACCTAGAGGAATTGCATAAAACACACTGAAGAAAATTTTGTACTATTTTCAGATCTTTATTCATTACAGGTAAATAGTTATGATTCTTTCAAGTTAGGGTTGTTGACTAATCCAAAACTAGTCATCTGAGACAAAATAAAAGTTTGATGAAAATGCTAGTCTCTTGTTGTTAGAGTTAATGAAGGTTTTCATGTATGTGATCATATACACTAGGTCTGTTACAGAGTTACAAATCAGATTTGGATGATGAAATTGATGAGGGATTTTGGTTGTGGTACATTTTGGGTATATGGTTGAGATAAGTAGTTGATGAGTTGGCACATACATGAGGTGTATAGTTGATGATGTTGGTACATATTGATGAGTCATAGTTGATGAGAAGTTGATACATGATTGGTACATACTTGGTACATGGTTGGCGACACTTGTTATTATTATTGTTGACACATGGTTTATGGATGATGTAGCATACTTGTATTGGTATATCATTAGAAGCACATATTGATCTTGGTGATGATTATGAGTTGTTGTGTTATGCTTGGTTGATGCACATCTTTGAGAGTTGTCTTGGTGATTGATATTGGTGAGTAGATCTGATTTGGTTAATAATATTGATGAGATAGGATGTTTGGACAGGTTTTTGTGACATGTTATTTGTATAGGTTTGGTGCATGGTTGATGCACTTGTTCATGGTACAGGTTTGGTACATGGTTGATGAACTTGTTCATGGTACATATTGAGGTACAAGTTGGTGCATGGTTAATGCACTTGTTTGTAGTACAGGTTGACTACAGGTTGTTTGGTACATGTTGGTGCATGGTTGATGAACTTATTTATGGTACATGTTGATTACATGATGAGGTAGAGGTTGATGCATGGTTCAGGTTGTTTTGTGCATGTTGATTGGTACAGGTTTAGAACACTATATCTCATAGTGATAGTGTGACAATGGTTCCATCATTCTACTTCTACGTCAGGGCGGTTGGACGGGGCAAGGAAAACTAGCAGTAGCCACCTTCTGGTTGTAGCTGGAGAACATAGGGGGTTGTAGCCTCCTTTTGGTTGTAGCCAAAGAATTGGGGAGTTTGAGCTTCCTTCAGGTTGTAGCCTAAGAAACTAGGGGGTTGGAGACTCCTTCTAGTTGCAGCTGGGAAAAAAAGGAAGTTGGTGCTTCCAATGAATGTAATTATTAAAGACATATAAGAAAAAGAATTCTATGGTTTTCTCCAACTTTGGGAATCCACGTAAAACACTGGTGTACTGTGTATGTGTGTGATTTCTCATTTGTTCATTTTTTATTTACTCTGAAACTATTAGATGATAATGCTACATTGATATAACACTTGCATTTTATGGTGAAAAAGGATTACATTTCTCTATTACTGATTCACCCCCCCTCTTAGTAATCCAACAATTGGTATCAGAGCAGGTTCCTTCAGGAAACAGTTTAACCACTGGAAGGATATCATGGATTATTATGAGAATGGAGTACCAATGTTTAATGTCCAGAATGGTTTTAAGTATGAGATGTGGAGCATATAGATGGAAGTAGTATTACAGGAACATGGACATTATATTTGGCTATCAGTTGTTACAGGATATGATAGTTAAAAAAGGAAAAAGACTACAGTGAAGAAGGGATTGAAGAAGAATAACAAAACAACAATGGACTTCATCTAGGAAGGATTAACTAATATGGTAAGAAAAAAGGTTGGTAAATGCTCATTAGCCAAAGAACTTTGCGATAAGTTACATGACATATATTCTTCACCCATCGCAGATTCATAAAATGCAAAAGAAGATGCAGATACAAAACAAGAGGAAAGATGCTCATCATGTCACAGAAATTCAGAAGAGGAAAAATATGAAGAAGAAGATGTTGATTACAGAGAAAAAATGATCAGTGTAATTGAATATCTAAAGAAAGAAAGAGAATAAAACAAGTCATCCAAGAAAAAAATGATGAAGAAAAAGGAAAGTGTTCAAGGTTCCGAAAAAGATCAGAAGACCATCAAGAATTTAAGAGCTCAACTAGAAGAGGCCAGAAGAATTGAAGAAACTCTAGAATATCAAAAGAAGTGTTTAGAAGCCAACATAGCAATGTAAAAGGAAGAAGCATAAAAGAGAGATAATATATTGATCGATCATTTCAAGGAAAGAATCAATGACTTAAACCAATTTGAGGAAGAGTTTAGTCAAGAAGAGATAAGACTAGAAAAATAAATAATTACATTGAAAATCCAACTTGAAGAAGAAAAGAGAACAAAAGAGGTCATGAAGTCTCAGATAATGAAGAAATAAGAAGAGGTTGAGAATATTGAAGAAGAAGTTGTCACACTAAGAGTCAAAATTGTCAAGCTCAACAAGAACGTTGAAGAGACAAAAACATCCACTTCAGTTGTAGAGAATGAAGATAAGCACTCTATGTTGCTAGAAAAGAATAATGAAGAAAATAGAAAGAGTGATGCAGAAGTACTCAAAGGAATGAATCATGGTCAACCATAATCTAAGAAAACTAATAAAGATACATCTTCAAGAAGACCACCCGTGTTCAAGACACAAAGAAGCTTCAATCATGATCATGATCTGTCAAGGAAAAAATTCAGAAGGATTACACCACAAAAAAGATCATTCACTCCCAGGTATGCATATTTCTTTTATGGTCATTGTTTTTATTGTACTAACTTTGGACATAAGGTTGCAGATTGCAGGGATTATAAAAGAAATGTTCAAGCAAGAAATTCCTATGTGGCCCCACGTAACATTGAATGTTACAAATGTCATAACTATGGACACATAGCTCGTGATTGTAGAAGCATGATCGATACTTCCATGAAAGAGAACACTGATATCAGATATAAGAAAGTATGGATAAGAAAATAGGAAGAACATGTGAACAAAAACTAGGTCCCAGAGATCACAAGATTGGAAATAAAGCGAGATGAAGAAAAATCTACAAAAAAAAAGAAGGATGTCAGATATAGAAAGGTTTGGAAAATAAATGAAAGAAAAGGAAAAGTAAATAAGGAACACGTTCAAGGTATTGCACTTTCAGGTATTGTAGTGAAATATGAATCCAAAGACAGAAAGAAAGAATTCAGAGCTCAGAGAGATGATGAATCTACCAATGAAGATGATGATGAATACACATCAGAGAAGGAATTGTTTTGAGCCATACGACTTAGAGACTCCTAGGTAATATGAATATTAGACTAGGGATTTTATGTGATAGATGTGACAGACCAAAGAACCATCCTTCGAGCATCTTGTAGAGTTTGAGAAGACATATCCATAGAAATTAGTTAGTAGAAGTAAAGTTTGATAGATTAATCAAGACTTCATGATAGTATAGTGATAAATGGGTCAACACTATGGACAATTGCACAAGTAGAGTCTTGGACAATATGGATATAGATGTATTTGTAAGAATACTTAGCAGGTTTGGATAGATATATGAAAGTGGATGAGAGCATGGATTCATAGATTGGTTTAGAGAGTGGTTCAAAGACAAAGGAACATTATCATAATCGATGATAATTACACATGAAATGGCTCGAACAATGCTAATGGATTCAAAATTGACAGATATTTTTTGGACAGATGTACTGCATACAACAATTCACATTCAAAATAGAGTAATGCTCAGAAACAACAATGACAAAACTCCCTACGAATTGTGGAAAGGAAGCGTAGACAACAACCTCTACATCAAGGTAACTCAAGGTAGTATTTTATTAATTGAAATTTATATTGATGATATTGTTTTTGGAAGTACTAATGACAAGTTAAGCAATAAATTTGCAAAGATATGCAGAATGAATTTGAAATGTCATTACTTGGAGAACTATCCTTCTTTCTGGGTCTTAAGATATGTCAAAGAAACCAAGGAATTTTTGTTTCTCAAACTAAGTATATCAGAGAAATGCTAAAGAGGTTCATAATGGAAGATTGCAAACTAGTTACCACTCCTATGCAAACCAGTTGCAAGTTGAGAAAAGATGATGATTCAAATTCTACAAAATAGAGGAAATACCAGTCAATGATTGGTAGCTTACTATATGTGACAACATCTAGACCAAATGTAATGCAGGCAATTGGATAGGTGGCGTGATTTCAAGAAACACCAAAGGAATCACATGTATTAGCAGTGAAGAGTGTTTTCAGATATCTCCAAGGAACATAAGAGTTTGGATTATGGTATCCAACATGAAAGGATCTATAACTTATTGCCTACATAGATGCAGATTGGGTAGGTTGCATTGATGACCGATGAAGCACCAGTGGAGCAACGTTCTACTTGGGTGAGTGTTTAGTATCATGGCTACGCAAGAAACAATCATCAATATCTTTATCTACAACTGAGGTAGAGTACATTTTAGAAGAAACATGTTGTACACAGGTTCTATGGATGAAGCAAACTCTGATAGATATACAAGTCCAGTATGATGAGCCCATTCCAATCTATTGTGATAATACAAGCGCCATCAATATCTCAAAGAACCCGATGATGCACTCCAAAATGAAGCACATTCCAATCAAGTATCACTTTCTATGAGAATATGTTGCAGAGAAGAACATCAGAGTTGAATATGCGGGCACAAAAGAACAAGTGGAAAACATCTTTACAAAACCGCTTCCATGGGAAGCCTTTGAGTATCTTCGCTAGACACTCGGAGTAATTTCTACTCTAAAATGAATTCTTTTGAATGCTTATCTTATATGTCATAGATTTACATGAGGAAGCACCATAAATAGGACATTTCAGGTTGGGAGATCAATTTTAGAAAGAGCTGAGTCAGGGGGAGTATCCCCAAGGATAGTTCAGTTAGGGGGAGCAGCCCCATATGGAAAGATACCTTTTCCATTGATAACAAAAGGGGAAATATTTATCAGATGTAGGATATAAATGCTTGGAGAGAGAGAACAAATGCATGTAGACAGAGGGAGCAACCCAAGGAGAATTCAGTTAGGGGGAGCAACCCCAAAAGGAGATACCCTTTTCCATTGATGTCAAAGGGGGAGATATAGAAACATTGATGATGAGTATACACATGAATGTTATCATGACTAAGTATTGCCATCAATGTTGGTGTTGCCATCAATGCCAAAGGGGGATATTGTTAGACAATTGGCTTAGGTTGATGGAAAGTTGGTATGGATTGTTGGTTGTCATTGATGTCAACCATTGGAGAGTGATATTTTAAATTGATGTCAACCCTTAGTGATCGATATCAACCCTTGGAGAAATTACGGTAGCGAATTCTAGTAGCACAAAGGTTTGGGTAATGGACCCAAGTTTTTTTGATGTATAATGGTGTGATTTTTAATATATTTTAAGGTAATACTATTCTATATGGGTATTACATGTCATTCCATTTCCGGTGGTATGTGGAACATCACATAACTCCTCACGGTTAGAGAGTTATGGCCACGTGAAGTTGGATAACCCAGGTTTGGGTAATGGACCCAAGTTTGTTTGATGTATAATGGTATGATTTTTGATATATTTTCAGGTAATACTATTCTATATGGATAGTACATGTCATTTTATTTCTGGTGGTATGTGGAACGTCACATAACTCCTCACGGTTTGAGAGTTATGGCCTTATGAATTTGGAGAACCCTCATGAGTCATATAGAAGCCCCAAAAGGTCAAAGTAGTTAAAGTGGTTTAAGAGATTTTTAGAAGGTAAATAATAAACTGAAGTGATGAGTGTACTATAATTGAAAGTGAATACAAAATAAATTATTTAAATAATAAAGTTAATGGAGAAATTACTAAGTTGACAAGTGGTTAGAAGTGGGTTAGCCCTAAACTAAGGAAAGTGGTTTAAGATGGTTAGAAGGTAACCCCTTAAGGTAAAATGAAGTGATGAGTGTACTATAAGTCAAAGTGGGTACAAAATAAATTATTTAAATAATAAATTTAATGGATAAATTACTAATTGGACAAGTGGTTAGAAGTTGGTTAACCCTAAAATAAGGAAAGTGGGTTAATATGGTTAAAAGGTAACCCCTTGAGGAAGCTACATGAAAGTATAAATAAGAGGCAAAGATCTCTCATTTTATATCACATTTGAAAATATTGAATATCTACAGGTCACTGAGATAAACAAAGGGTATCTAAGCCAAATTTCATAGAGAGGGTGAAGTAAAGAAGGCCAAAATTCAAGTGAGAATAAATTCTTTTGATGATGCTTTCTAAGGTATGTTATTTACAGGCCATCTCACCATTTTCGCAATAAAGTTTTTCCTAGAATGATTAAGACCGTGAAATTGATAGGCCATTGAGAAAACATATCCAAATAGTTGTGGTACAAATTTCATCTTGTGGGTCGTTTTAGTTTTGGAGTTACACTCCGTGGAAAATAAGGTTTGTGGCTAGTCCTGAAACTAGTCTAAAACAAGTGTTTCAGGTAAAAGTGTCATAAATTCTTCATAATAGATCCAAATTAAGTAGTAAAAAATGTGTTGGTTATAGTACAATCTGTAGTATTTTGTGTAAAATTTTCAGATCCATACAACAAATATTCTGTGCGGGGCACACTCTACAAGTTTGCTCTCTAGAATAAGACAAAATTCAACAAGGTATGCCATTTTTTCTATAACTCTTTTTCTGAGAGGTTCCAAGTAGTGACACCTAGAGAAATTGCATAAAACACACTAAAGAACATTGTGTTCTATTTTCAGATATTTATTCATTATAGGTACATAGTTATGATTATTTCAAGTTAGGGTAGTTGACTAATCCAAAACTAGTCATGTGAGACTAAAGAAAAATTTGATGAAAATGATAGTCTCTTGTTGTTAACGTTATGGAAGGTTTGCATGTATGTGATCATATACACCAGGTCTATTACAGAGTTACAAATCATATTTGGATGATGAAATTGATGAGGGATTTTGGTTGAGGTACATTTTGGGTACATGGTTGAGACAAGTAGTTGACGAGTTGACACATACATGAGGTGTATAGTTGATGATGTTGGTACATCTTGATGAGTCATAGTTGATGAGTATTTGATACATGATTGGTACATATTTGGTACATGTTTGGAGGCGCTTGTTATTATTATTGTTGACACATGGTTTATGGATGATGTAGTATACTTGTATTGGTATATTATTAGAAGCACATATTGATCTTGGTGATGATTATGAGTTGTTGTGTTATGCTTGGTTGATGCACATATTTGATATTTGTTTTGGTGATTGATCTTGGTGAGTAGATCTCATTTGGTTGATAATATTGATGATACAGGTTGTTGTGATAGGTTGTTTGGACAGGTTGTTGTGACATGTTATTTGTACAGGTTTGGTGCATGGTTGATGCACTTGTTCATGGTACAGGTTGAGATACATGTTTGATTTGCAGTTGTTCATGGTACAGGTTGAGGTACAGGTTGGTGCATGGTTAATGTACTTTTTTATGGTACAGTTTGACTACAGGTTGTTTGGTACAGGTTGGTGCATGGTTGATGCACTTGTTTATGGTACAGGTTGAATACATGTTGAGGTACAGGTTGATGCATGGTTGATGCATGGTTCAGGTTATTGGTACAGGTTGTTTGGTGCAGGTTGATTGGTACAGGTTTACAGTAGTATATCTCACAGTGATAGTGTGACAGTGGTTCTATCATTCTACTTCTACATCAGGGCGGTTGGACGGGGCAAAGACAACTGGTTGTAGCCACCTTCTGGTTGTAGCTGGAGAAAATAGGGGGTTGTAGCCTCCTTTTGGTTGTAGCTAGAGAATTTGGGAGTGGGAGATTCCTTCAGGTTGTAGCCTAAAAAAATAGGGGGTTGGAGCCTCCTTCCAATTGCAGCTAGAAAATAAAGGAAGTTGGTATTTCCAAATGAATGTAATTCTTAAAGACATATAAGAAAACGCATTCTGTGGTTTTCTCCCTCTTTGGGTTTCCACGTAAAACATTGGTGTACTATGTATGTGTGTGATTGCTCATTTGTTAATTGTTTATTTACTCTGCAACTATTGGATGATAATGCTACATTGATATAACACTTGCATTTTATGGTGAAAAAAGATTAAATTGCTCTATTACTGATTCACCCCCCTTCTCAGTAATCCAACATTTGTAAGGTAATGGGAAAACCTAAAATGATGCATAGTTGAAGGGTACATTGTATCCAAATATTTGTTTTTTTATTCTTGTGTACCTAAAAGAAACCCATGTAGATGTTCCAATAACATTAGATGGTAGATGCGGGGAAGAGAAATTAAGAGAGTCTCTAGAAAAAAAAAGGAGATTCACATACTCTGAAAAGAATAATTGTTGTAGTTATATAGTTGTAATTATATGTTTTACTCAATCACTAGATAATGAATATTAATTTTTAAACAACATTATAACTATTAATGAATTGGACAAAGTAAGTAAATTCATTTTTTTTCAATATTGAGGTGACCAAAACTAGGAGGATATGTATATGATATGAGAAAAAATTACATGAGGATATATACAAAATAAAAAGGTCAAATCCTTGTACTGCAATCCCTCTATAATTAGATGATTAATGGAATGCAAAGTGCATAAACATATGTAAATGGATATAAACAACAAAGAAAATGAAGATGCATCAAACATGGGAATTGGATGCAATAAAGTGGTTGCAATATATGTGATATAGTGCATATATTTAAGGTATAGTTGTGTATGTATTGTAAAGTTTAATGTTGTTTATTTTAATGTGTATTATTTTATATACATGAAGGTGTGAACATATCCCTTAATGTGATAAAATAGTCATAATATTTTACTAAACAATGCACATAATGGAAAAAGAACATGTGATAATGTAGTGGTAGTTGCAGTTGATAAAAAACTCACAATTTCAAGAGGTAGGAACCAAATCTAAGGAAAAAATGCATATGTTGGAAGCCTTTAGGATCAATTATTATTGAGTTGGAATATAGGTCTTGTTACCTCCTAAACTACAACCCTAGTGGAAAATCCAACCACAGGTGCTACCTTGGGGAAAAAATATGGGTACTGCACCATTTTCACCTCAATGCAATATCACCTTCACTTTATTCTAGATATCCAAAGGCCAAGGAGGGTATTCCTATCTACCAATGATAGATCCATGAGTAAATATCTTTAGTGAATTGAGTTAAATTTAACTCAGTGAATCCACGATATGTATGACAATGTAAAGTACATGGATTCCAAATAAGTGATTAGATTCCTTAAGATAACTATCCAATATTAATAATCAAATTCTAATATCTCGATTGGTTTTGAAGGGCCTAATTATTTATGGTGACCGAGGTTCAAAACTCTGTGGTAGTGGGAGGAGACACCTAAAATCCAATAATGTTAAGGGTTGGTGCATCCCAGGATGGGTGAGATCCCCATGTTATTTTGAAAGATTAGTTTCCCTTGAGTCACGGTTTCTTAGACCATAGGATAATCCCACAAGTCACAGATCTATTAGCAAACAAAAATAAAACTATCCAAAATTAATAACATAAACAACAAATTATTCCACTTAAGAGAAAAAAATTAGGAGCTGGTGGATGTGTATGTGCCAAATATAACGTAAAGATAACTAGAAAAGATAGATTCATATTTGAATTAAGATGATTATAATTTCAATTAATTAAACTTATAATATGCTACTTGAAATAAGCCACTTTAAGCTACTTTAGAGCACTAGGAATGAAATCGACTATCATCAATTGATAGTGCAATGTGTACTTTAAGTTCCAATCAATAATATTCTGAAATAAAAACTAGATTAAGGCTATCCCACACCTCCAAATCTATTTTAATGATGAATAAATGCAAAATTTCAAATTTAGAGTGAATAATAAACCATCCAAGACAAATATTTTCCACTAATATGAAATATGTCTTGGATAGTTTAGCTAAGGCCAGAGATATGCAATAAATAAAAATCCCAATGATGTTAGAATCAAGCTCAAAATGGATATATAAATATAATAAATTGAAATAAAAGAGTGGATTCCACCTTAGGTTATCCAATCTTAGCACTAGAATTCACCCAAACAAACTCCAAATGAATAATAATAAATTAGAAGAAAGTCAGAGATGAAATTAACCACTAGAAATGTAAGATAAACATGTATCAATATTCTAGTTAATGAAATACAAGTTAGGTTTATATGTAAATGAAATTTTAAGCATAAAACCTAGTTATAGGGTTTCCTCAAATCTGTTTTTCAATTTTGTTATGTTATTTCCATATTTGAGAGAACATTTAAATAAACCCAAAACAAGATAAATAAGTCCTTGAAGCACAATATTATAAGGCCAATTTTCATCATTAGGGTTTATAAATAAGAATTGAAGCACAAAACCTTGATAAACTAGTCTAGGAAATAAAATGAAACATGAACTTTTCCCTGGACTAGGAAATGAATCCAAATTGTGATTTTTCTTTTCTTTTGTTTTTGTTAGATTTCCCTCTAAACAAAGATAAAATAATGTAATTTTGGGGTTTTATGGTTGTTTTTTAGGAGAATACAAGTGCCTTGTTCCAACTAGATATTATGGGATCAAGAAGTATGCCCCTCTTAGAATTGGTCTATATTATATTAATTGATTAGGGCTATGAGACTATAACCTTAGGGGTAAATAATATCCTATCTAATGAATATAATCTAGGTAGAAAAATACCTACAAGAAGGGGATACCAAAGAAATAATCATCACCAACAAGATCAATTATAGCTTGATAAAAATACTAAAAACCCTTGCTAGGGATCCAAAGGAAAAACAAAGCAAGGAATTGATGTAACAACCCTGGTTAAATAGTTTCATAGGGTTTATTAAGTATAATTAATTAGATAATCTGATTGTCCTAATATGTTTTAGTTAAACAATGATTATTTCTTAATAATATAAATTAATTATTTATTTATTAATTAATTGTTCATATCTGTTGATGATTAATTAATTAATTAATTGACTCATTAAAGATTTGAGTAATAAATTAAAGGGACTTAATAACTTTAAATTATTAATAATAAGACTTTACGTATCCAGGGGGGAATGAAGCATTAAATGGAGGATAAGGTAATAAATGAAGGATAAGGTAATAAAGGCATGGGATAAGGTAATAATGGGGAGGACAAGGTAATCAATGGAGGATAGGGAGTCAGTGGATGGGGGGAGATATGACGGGGAAGAGTCCTACGGGAGAGGATTATGAAAATTTGGGGAGGAAGAATTATTTTGGAGGAGAGGACTATATTTCTGGTTTGCAAATTTTCTGGTGTTGGGAGTTTGGTTTTGGGGGTTTTGGTGAACCATCGCAGGGGGCACCGGGTTGCTGGGGGTTTTGGGCACGGGGGCCAGGATTCCTTACAGTATCCTAGAGCTAGGGAGCCGAATAGGCTGCTCCTAGCTGGCTGGGTGGTTAGTCGGTTTGGTCAGGGTTTGGTCAAAGCAGTAGGTTGGGCAAGTCAGTAGGGAGGACAACCAGATAAGCGAGATTTTAGCATCATGAAGAGGTATTTTATTTATGAATTTGCTGAGTTATGAGATGATTATGTAAATTATTAGCATGTTGTTCGTAAATTTAATTTATGTTGCTTATATGCATGATGAAATAAATTACTTATTGTTTTTGTGTAGAAGTAATCTTATTTGTTTAAATTTTATGAATCTTATTAGACTTAATTAAATCTAGGTTCCTACAATTGAGCACTTACCGAAATAACAAAGGAAGAAGGAAGGAATTTCCCCTAAAACATATTCCCTCAAAGTGGTAGTCTTAACCTTTAAATGGATCGATATTGAAATCTTGTAGTAGTATTTATCAAACACAAAAAATATTTGATGAACCAAAAAGAAACCAAGAGAGAAGATCTCCAAGAATTGACACCAAAAAATCAATAGGTAGATCTTCAAAAAGTCCATTGGATGTAGCTTGGGTGGTTGGGAGGAATGGTTGTTACCCTCCCCACCTAGGTTCAATTCCTTGTAAGTGACATGTGATTCCCTTAAATGGGTCTATATGATTCTCTTTTTGTTGATCCCCCAATATTCCAAAAAATCTTGGCCTCCCCGTGTTATCTCGTGGATTTAAGGGGGGTTTTCTATGGAAATAGCGAGTACTAGTATTCAATGTCGTGAACCACATGTAAAAAAAAGGGTATATCTTCAATAAAATTTTATTCTCAAATAATATATAGGTAGCCAACAAAAGAAAATTTTGAATGAGAGGAGGCGACTTCATCATCCTTCTCATTCAATATTATTTTCCATCTCCTTAGGTCTAGCCTAGGATAAATACAAAAATGACTTGTATTCTAATTAACTAAAAGCGACTAAGTCATAATGAATGAATATGTGCCACATGTACAATAAACCCTCCAAGAGAGGATATCATCCAACAAAATGAGGTCAAATATGGTCCAAAAGGCTTCAACATCTCTCCCGAGTGCAAGAGGAGACCCTCAAAACATGGTAATATCCTCCTCCAATGAATAAAATTCCAACAAGATGCCAATGTCTAACCTCAAAGCATGGGAAGACTCATCCAAGTAAGATCCAATGTTAAATTTGAAGTCTCCATGGTGAAATAACATCATCATATCATGTAAGTAACCTCCACAAACCATGTAATTACTTTCCCCAAGCCAAAAAGTGTCCACGTGTGCCAAAATGGCTAGTAGAATGGTCCTCCAAAGGGGTCTTTCCTCAAATCAAGTGATTTATCCTCATAAATTTATGCTCTTTCTTTAAATTTATTGTCATTATCTCTACCTTTCCTCCTTCCAACAAATCCTGGCAAGGTTGGAGAGTTGAAGAAATAACCACCAAAGTATTACCATTTTCACTAAACATCCTAATCTTTACTTCTAATTATAATGCATCAAACAATTCCATGGTATCACATACAACATTCATATACCTTTTTAGTCTGTCATTTTTTCATGCAAAGTAATTCTTTACTAGTAGGATTACCAAACCAAAGTCACCTTGAATTTTTAAAATTTTAATTCCCATATCTTGAGCCATGTTTTATCCAAGTAAGATAGCTTCACATTCTATCACATTATTCATGAATTAAAATTCAAGGTAGAAGGCCCATGACACAAAGTGTCACCCTAAGGGATTGTGAATACAATTCCTGCATGGACCCCCATTCTAAACTTAGTTCCATCAGAGTTCATCTTCCAAACAAGATTGAAATTTTATCAATGAGTTACTTCAATTTCTAACATATTATAAGATCCTAATTCTTACTCATATGAAACCAATTCATTCATAGGATCTTGGGGGTATTCTACACGATGCCTCCTCATTTTCTCATGGTGCAAAGTCACAAAAGTGTTTTCACAAGTAAGAATGGTAGAACAAGATAGGTCCATTTGGATACCACCTCCTAGATTGGTCGCCCATTTATGAGATAAGAGAATTCCCCATTCATTAATCACATATATAATAAATACATCCATAAACAATGAGATTTCTAGGTAAATCACCAATCTAATGTGGAGATCTGTAATGCTCTAATTTAATTATAACTACCATTAATTTAGAACAGAATAGTAAATTAAAAATTTAATCAAAATTCACTTAATCTAGCACATTCAGTCCAATATTTCCATAAATAAAATTTACTAACAATTTACATACCTCACTCTGCTGCTGTCCGCCGCTTGATGCTATCTTCCGCTTGAACCTGATGCTGCTCCTTTGGACACCCCAAAACCAGCCACCCTACCAACTAGTACGCCTAGCTCTAGGACATCAATGGATGTCCTAGCCCTCCGAGCCCAAAACCTCCTCAGCCCCCCCGGTGCACTGTAAATCCCACTGTAAATCAACTCTCCCAAAACTCCAAGTTCTCCCCTCTCCTCGAATGCATGAATGAATATCCCTCCA
>ML779063.1:1059639-1093701 GCA_009831015.1 Picea engelmannii | reverse complement strand
ACAACCTGACCATGGCACAAAATCGCATGAAACAACAAGCATATCAACATCATAGTGAAAGAAGTTTTGAAGTAGGGGATTGGGTGTTTTTAAGACTACAACCATACAAACAGATGTCCCTCAAGCAAGCCAAGAAGGATAATGAATTATAACAAAAGTACTATGGACCTTATAAGGTGTTGCAAAATATTGGTACTATGGAATACAAATTGGAGCTGCCTACATCTTCACGAGTACACCCAATTTTCCATGTTTCATGCTTAAAGAAGGTTATAGGAAACAAGATTCCAGTTCAAACTATATTTCCAGAACTTGACGAGGAAGGAAAAATCATATTGGAGCCTGAAGCCATCACTGATACAAGAATTCGTCAGCTGAGGAATAGATCCATTTCAGAGTATCTCATTAAATGGAGGAAACTATCAGCTGAAGATTCCACTTGGGAAGATGAGTCTTTTATACAGAAGCATCCAAAGTTACTCAAGTGTCACAGACAACTCTTGTCTCAAGGGGAGGGGCATGTTAAGCCCTAATATTGGCTCATTACCCCTTAATTGGGGCATATTATATTAGTAATGTTATTTTATTTATGTCGGCTTTAGGCCATTAGTTGTAATTATACCTCCTAGTCTCCTATATATACCAAGGAGACATTTTCATTTGGAATCATCTTGTACTTGAACATTTACGTGGGGTAAAAGGAGGTTGCCCCCTCAAAGAGGATTATTATATGAAATTATCTCTTTTTCAAAGCGTTGAGTACTTTTTCTGAGGTTTTTCTATGCTATATTGATATTTGGTTCTTAACAGAGACCATGGTCTTTGGGGAAAGAAAATTATATATTATGATCTCTTCTTCCCGGGTGGAAATTTAATGATTGGGATGTCGAATACCAGTATGGAGGGTTTATCTTGGCTTGGAATGCAATTTTAGAGGTTATTAATTCTTCTATGTTGAATGGATGTATTATGATTGGAGTGGCTAAAGATTTGGATAAATTTTTAAAAATTGTGAATATTTATGGGGCATATGGGGATCGAAAGGGTTTCTGGGATGACTTAATGGAGCACATATTATTAAAGGACATGGTGTTCCTCTTGGGTGGGGACCTTAACCTCACATTGTCTTCTCAATAAATATGGGGTGATTCGACTAGATTGGATCCTTTGGCCTCTTATTTTAATCAACTATTTGATGAAGCTAATTTAATTGATGTCGAGCGAGTGCCAATGGCCCAAAACTGGAGGAATGGGTGTTCTAGTGTGGAGGGGGTTTCAAAAAGTTCTGGTGTGGAGGGGGTTTCAAAAAGGTAAGACAGATTCCCATTGATGGAATCTCTACTGGATGGTGTTGAAAGATACAAAAGTTGGATTGGGATCAGAGGAAATTCAGATCATAATCCAGTTTTATTTCCCATAGAAAGTCATTGTCGGCTTTCTGAAGAGGGTTTTTTAAGTTGTTAAGTGACCACTAGAAACACTTTGATCCATAATTGGTGGAATCCTCTACTGCTCGGTTCATTTCAAATTTGATTTTTCTTAAATGTCTGATTGGTGAATGGGACATGAATAAACAATATTTGTCGAGTTGATCTATTTTTTTATTGAAGAGCATCTTGGTGACTTATTTATTAATAATTCATTAGGGTTTTTCACAGTGGAGGAACCTGCAACACTTGAGACGCTCGAACCAAACAAGGCACATCTACTAAGCATCAAGGAAGCTGCATGGAGGATGAAAATCAGAGTCATTTGGGTAAATGAAGCTGACAACAACATAAAGTTTTTCATAAATATGTCGAGCATTGAAAATCCATTAACACTATCTGGGAATTATATGGTTCAAAAAGGTAAAAAATCATATCTTTCAATGAGTTGGAAGAAGAAGGTGTGCAATATTATGAGAACCTATTTAAAGAACCTAAAGGAAATTTTGTAGTGGATTCCCTGAGGATGATCCAAGTTTATCCAATATTTTTTGATGAGGAGGGAAATGACCTTTTAGGAGCTCCAGTGACTAGAGAATAAATCAAGGAGGCATTAGTGGGATTCAAGAAGGATGAAATTTTGGTTCCACATGGTTGGACTGTCGAATTTTATCTAGGGTTCTTTGACTTGTTGGTTGAGGATATGGTGAGGGTTGTAGAAGAATCCAAATTATTGGGGAGGATACTAGGATCATTAAAATCTACTTTCCTAGAATTGATTCCGAAAAAGAGTGTTCTTGGATCCTTTAGTGATTTTCATCCTATTTCTCTCTACAATGTGTTGTATAAGCTTATTGAAAAAATAATTGCAAACATGATGAAAGAAACACTTTCATCATGCATCTCAAAGGAACAATTTGGGTTTCTTTTCAACTGCCAAATTCTTGATGTTATTGGATCGAAACATGAATGATTTCATTCTATCAAATCATTGAAGCCTCTATGATTATGATGAAGTTGGATTTGGATAAAGCCTATGATAAGGTAAATTTATCTTTTCTTTGGATGGCGTTGTTACATATAGGCTTTAGGTTAAATATTGTAAAGTGGATTATGGGTTGTGTGCCGTCAACAAATTTTGTTGTTTTAATTGATGGTTCCCCATATGATTTCTTCAAGGCCTCTCATGGGATGAGGCAAAGATGTCCACTATCTCCATTTTTGTTCTTTCTTGTAGAATAAGGATTGATTCATCTTCTAAAGGTGGTCAGAGAAAATGGAGGAATAAAATGAGTATAGGTGGCTGATCTAGTCAGGGTTTCTCATCTTCCTTTTGTGGAAGATGTCCTTCTATGTGGAGAGGGATATGTTCAAAAATGGACATCCATAAGTATCATATTACTTCAATTATGTCATGCGAAGGGAATGGAGATTAACAGTTCCAAATATTCAATATTATACAAAAACCTTTCTCCAGAATTAATTGACCAACTAGGTATGATATATATTTCCCTACAATAAGGAGCAGTTGGATGTTGGGTTAAATTAATTGGGTTTCTTTTTGAAACCAAATGACTATAGATTTGTGGACTAGCTATGGTTAGTTAAAAATATTGAAAAGAGGATATCATGTTGGTGTTTTAGATGGGTCTCCATTGGAGGTTGACTAACATTGATCAAATCTGTTTTAGAAGGTATTGTAGTATCTTAGTTGTCTCTTTCTTATGTTCCAAAGAGAATCATCAACCTTATTTGAAAATGATATATTTTTTTGTGGTTTGGTAGAAAAATCTAGGAAGGAATCTTGTTGGTAAAGTGGAAGTCATTGGCCAAGACTAAAACCTGTGGTGGTTTGGGGTTGAAACATATAGCATTGTTTGGGGAAGCTTTGGATGTTCAGAATCTATGGAGAGTCTTGTTCTCCAATGGATTGTGGGTAAAGCTAGTAAAACAAAAATATTTCCTTGACTGGTCACTAGAACAATGGATTAGATTGTCACTCAAATTAGTGTAGTATGTTTCAAATATATGGAAGAGATTAGTAAAATCATTCCCTATACTAGGAAGATGGGTAGTATGGAAAATTCATAAAGGAGACAAGTTTTTTATGGGGAGGATCCTTGGGTTTGAGGATTTAACTACTATTCACTTTCTCCTAAATTGAGGTAGAAATTGACAGAAAGAGGTTTCTTTTTTCTTGTGGATATCTATGGTCTAGGGGAACAAGGGAATACTTACTGGTTATCGGTAGAAGAAATTAGATTGTATGGTAATTATGTCATGGAATGGAGAAGGTTTATTATAGATTTGAATCATGGTTCCATAAGACTAAGTGAGGAGGATGATCGACTTGTTTGGTTCTAGAACAGGGATACATGGGTTCTTACAACAAATCAAGGCTATTAAGAACTTGATTTTCTAAATGAACATGAAGGATCAAAATGGTGGTGGCCATTGGTTTGGAAGTCAAGGAAATTCTCTACAATTTATTTTTTTTGTATGGTTAGTTATGGCTAATAAAGTACTCACTTTGGATAATATTCAAAGGAGGGGATGGAAGGGGATCAACAGATGTACTCTTTGCGAGAAATATCTAGATTTAGTTAATCATTTGTTTATTACTTTATGAATTACAAAATTGGTGTGGAAGGAGGTCCTTTCCTCTTTGAATTGTTATGGATCTTGGATGAGGTCTCTTATGATCACTTTCCTTGGTCTTGGTTGCATGATTTTCATATTAAAGAATTTAATTGGCTTCCTTCTCTTCTTACCTAAGGTTTATGGCTACATAGAAATCAAGCTTTGTTTGAAGGGATCAAATGGAGTTCGACGGTAGTGGTGCAAAAGTTTATGGCTTTTGTAGAATTGCAAT
Source organism: Picea engelmannii (assembly GCA_009831015.1). NCBI lineage: Eukaryota > Viridiplantae > Streptophyta > Pinopsida > Pinales > Pinaceae > Picea > Picea engelmannii. Next base: position 1,089,402 of record ML779063.1, on the reverse strand, counting down.
TCAATGATAAATCAATTTCAATTAATCCAATGCATGGGAATACTTTTAATAAGGAAATGTTTATTTTTTATAGCTTTTGGAGGTATTCCGACTAGATGCCAAGGTGGCAGGCATGTGGGATTTTTTGTTGGACCGAGTTTTTACTTTCATTTCAGCAAAATCTACCTAGAAATGAGTTTAGGTCCTCATAGGCAAGATGATGGCCTTTGTGGGATTTTGTGGGGGTGCCACACCCACAAAGAGGATTACAATATTATAATTAATTCTTGAGCTTAGGAAGGGATCCTAAACTCACTCATTGGAATCATGTATAAAGAAGAGATGTCATTGCGACATTGTATAATCAATTGCGGAAGAATGGAGTTGGCATAAGTGAGTCTGCACTTGTGTCAAGAAGGATTGGTGATCTCAGTAAAGGGAACTCTGCAAGGTGGTGAATCTGGCCCAAGAGAGAGGAGCGAAGAAGGTTGCACATGTGAGTGATTTTTTCGTACCATAAATGATTTGTAGGAGGACGAAGCGCATATATACGCGGGTTGCAGAAGGGAAAATCACGTATAGGGTATACACAATTTGCAGTGGAGCAAAAAACATATGTCGACGAGTTTCTAGTTGGTGAATCACGTATTTGAGTTTTTTGGCAGGTGCAGATCCATATAGGCCGACATGTGACATCAACAGGCCATACAGGTGGTCTAAAATGGATTATTGGGCATAGGATATTTCCAGATATTGTTAAGGTTTGGTTTTCTTGTATGTATATTGGAGGAAAAGGTTGTCCTTAGATTTGGTGATTTTTGAGAGTAGTAGTTCTCTTCTCAGTTTGGTGATTTTGAGAGGAATAATTTTGGTCCTGAGATATGGATAATTGAATAGAGTTATAGAAAAGAAATATTGTGTCTCTTGTGTATTGATGATTCATCTTTGATATTGTTGTTTCCACTGCATATATTTTCAGACAATAATTTCAGTGTAAAGTTTTTCAGTGATAATTAGATCACTAGGAAGCAATTTTCAGATATGAAATTAGTCACATAGAGTTGCATGAGAAAATTGACATGGTATCGGAGCTTGTGATTTGAAGAGAACAAGATAACCTTGAGACACTTGGCTACAACACTGGAAGAGTGTTTTACTTATTTTTTGCTTGTTCTTGTACCGGGTAGGTCAGTATTGTAAATACATTGAAACTTGAGGATAGGTTTGAAGGAGAAACCAACTTCCAGGCTTGGAAGGAAAGGGTTATCCTTCTATTGGAAGAGAATGACCTCAAGGAGCATGTTGAGGATGTGGTTCCTAGACCGACTAATCCAGTAGATTTGGAATTCCACAAGAAGAGGGAAGTGAAGGCCAAGCATGTATTTCTAGAGTTTGTGAAGGACCATTTGATTCCTCACATTGCCAAGAAAGAAACTTCCAAGGATATGTATGGTTAGTTGGTGGGACTTTACCAGAAAAAGAATACTAAAAGGATGCTACACTTGAAGCATCAACTTTAGATTGTCAGGATGACCAATGAAGACACCGTTGTTGGTTATCTTATGAATATTACTCAGATATGAGATTAGCTCACAACTATTGGTGAGAAGTGCAAGACGCTGAGTTGGTGAATGTAGTATTGAGAGGTATTCCTAGGTCATGGGAACCGATTTTGGAGGGGATCTATGCATGAGACAAGTTGCCAGAATTTGACATACTATGAATAGATTGTATACAGGAGGAGACTCGATTAGTATCGAAAGATGATATGAATGGTGTGGTAAAGAGTAGCAGTGATGAGAACTAGACCCTTGCAACTTGAACTAGGAAGGACATAAGTGGTTCTATAGATATAAGAGGTCCGTCAGAGAGAAGGACTTATCCTAATAGGAAATCATATCCAAAGCTGAGATGGAAGAAGGATCTTAGTAAGATTAGATGTTTTGAGTGTCATGTTTTTGGTCACTATGCTTCATAGTGTTCACACCAAAGGGGACGAGGAAGAAGGCAAAAGGCATCAACAAAAAAGGTTGATGAGGTTGTATATAGGTTCAAGAAAGAGATATTATTGGTCTCCACCCTTTCAGGTATTGTCTCTAGTAGGGAGAGATGGTTGGTGGATAGCAGAGCATATTTCCATATGACAAGTGCTAGATATTTGTTTGACACTATCATAGAGAATTTGATAGTGTTAGCGATTATTTTTGTCATTAGGTGCAGAAGCACCCAGGTCCGTAGATTGCACACGAAGTGCCCAAGCGCAGCACAGGAGAATCCCTGTTTTTCCAAGTAGCAGGTCAAGCGAGTGGGAAAAATGTCATCGGTAGCATTCAATATCTATTTACAAAGAAGATCGACGGTCACCGGGTTTTCGGAGCTACCGAATTGCTCGAGGTTTAGCGCAAAGGACAACTCTCTTATTTCATAGTAGGTTCAGGTCATCCGATCTAACTGGGACAGGTGGCAGCCTGTCGGCATATCGCGGATCAGGGTTTCGGGGAACAGGGAGCCCTCAACTCATTGCACTTGGAAGTACTGATCAGCGAAACGCCGAAAGCACCTTTGGCACCGAGCCCACGGTCTCAGCCCTAGGCCATACCAAGCGAGCCTACCAACGAGGGTAGCTCCCCTGTAAATATCGAATTCCCCCTCATCCGTTCATCCCAAGGACGCGTGTCGCAAGATCTGGCCGCGTCGACGTTTCAGTGGTCGAGAGTTCGTGGGGTGAGAGTTTCATGTTGTTCAACATCACGAAACCCCGAACCCCGATAGCACCGAAAGCATAGAAAGTGGGGCCCGCGGTATCACGAAGTATTTTCAGCCATCCATCCAGAGGGGACACATGGCAACAAATAGAGCCATCTCGGAACTTCACCCATCGCGACTCCAAAACGCAAAGAGCAGCTCCATTATTTTCTAATGCGCGAGGTGCTGGGAGAAACTCGGGCCCACGAAATCACCGGGAGAGTTAAGAGCTGTCAGATCTAGAGGGACGCGTGGTGCCAGATTAATCCATCTTAGCATATCGCTCATCGCGATTTCAATCAACAAATATTATCCCTTTCATATTCGCAAACGCCGAAAGCACATGGTCACAGCCCATGGTCACTTGGGGAGAGGAAGGAGCTACATAAAGGAGGCCAAAGGTGCTGAGTTCAGTTGCAGAGGGGATCATCGCGATCTCCAGGTGCCATCGGACCCGATCTTAACACTGTTTCTAGTATTGAAGTGAATGAAAGCAAGAGTGGGTGGTTGAAACCTCCTTTCGTTCATTAAGTGAGGGGAATGGAGGGTCTGGCGAGTCGCCTGCTCACCGAGGTCCTGTGTATCGATTTTCTCAACGAAGCCCTGCCAAAGTTCTTGAATCGATAGGGAAGTCTGCGCACGCTAGCCGAGTACTTAATGGCTCAGCTACCCTCCTTACAGGAGCCATGCGTAGTTAAGGTGGCATTTAAAGGAAGACATCAGTACAAGTTTGACTAAAGGGACACCGAGCTTTGGGTGACTGGACACGCCTCTGAGAGGTGAATTTTCCTGAGTATATAGACTTAGTCTTGATGTTTTTGTAAGTATCTATGGTAGAGCAGAGCTCCTGACTGTAAAGTTTTAGCAGACATTCTAGCTTCCTGGTCATGCATCTTTATATGAGATTTCTTATTTTATAACAGACAGTCTTCTTAATCCATCTAAGTTTTCATCTTATAATAAGAGAGTTTGTGATCGATTGATTCGCATGAATTATGGCAACTCCATTGTGATAAAGGATTTATTATGGCATTATTGTTTTCTTTGGTTTTCAACATTTGAACGTAGGAAGATCTTGCGTTTAGATGTTTTCTTCCACAGTCTGTTAGGAACCTGATGTTTACGATAGACCTCTGCATCTCTCTGATACAAGTCTTCCCCCTACTCACCCTTACTATGACTCACTGTCTGAAGTTATCTAAGACCTCACTTTCCCATGCATGCTTGGCCTAGTTTCGAAGTTAGAACCACATCGTTTGAGTTAACCTCCATCCGATCACCCCATTAAAAAAATTGTGACATAAACTGATGGGTGTCAGGCTCTGCTCCTGCTGCAATCTAGGAGTGACTTCTGACGCTAACATATAGTTTCAAACAAATTCCTTCAACAAATTCCTTAGATACACTATCTTTGACTATGACAGGTGGGAACCTCCCAATAAGGCGAATATCAAACAAATATGCAAAACAAAGAATTTGCAGCACATTTCGCAACGCACTGGTGTTTTAATTGTTTCTCTCAAATGCCAAACTGGGTCAAGATGAAATTTGGTCAGCAAGTCAACAAGGATATCATCTTCTTCCAAACAAAATTTCAAAGAAACTCACATCACCATTTTGGATTTATGATCAAATCTGTAAAAGCATCTGCTACAATGAATTTCGCAACAAATTTCACAGTGCCCGTCTCAGTTCACAACACTTGTGCCAGTTCACAGTGCCAAAGGAAAATCAAGTAGCCAAATCCTTTCTTGACCTCCAAACAAGACAAAAAATCTCATGGAGTACTTGATGGATATGAGGTTAATGTTGGTAATTTTGAGTTTTCACCAAGATGCCTGCAACCTATCCAACCTACAACCCTTTTCCTTAACTAGTTCGCAATGCCAACTCAAATATAGCTCGCACACTTTGAGGAGCCTGTTAGTTGATGGTATGACATAATCCTTGGAGATATGGTTAAATGTAGGCTCTGAAAACCATAAATCCTCCTTTACATGATCAATCATGTGTGTTAACATCTAGCTCCATAGGGGATGGAGACCTCCTTGTGAGGCTCCAAGAACATGTAGTTCCAGTGCCTTATCCATTGTGTTGGTGGAGTCTTATTCAAATACTAAAATAAAATTGAAATTTGAAATCCTGAACATGAGATTATTTATATACATGACCCTACTCTAACTGACTTTTACAATTTTCTCAAGTGAAAACAAACTTCCACCATAGCCACTCAAACTGTTTGGCAACATAATTCTTCTCTTCATTGCAAATGATCCATAATAAGAAAGAAAAGTATGACAACTGACTAAATAAATTCTTAGGATCACTAATATTACCTCCCAATGATGAAGAAATGATAAAATTTGCAGGCTCCAAAGAATTTGAAAAGTGCAATTCCATGTATTCATTGATAGGGTCATGAAACTGATGGCAAGGCATACTTAACTGATGAAAAGTTACCTTCTCTGCTTCAAATTTTCCTACAGGTTGGTCGATGTCCTCTGCAAGAACATGTGATTGAATGACATACAAAGGATTTTGTTGGTTGAATAGTTTCTCCTCATCTTTAGAACCACATGTGGGTTGACTGCTAATCATTTATGCATGTACTGTAAGAACAATTTGCTGCTAATACACATGGTTTTTATCAAAACAAGTCTTCTCATACACATGGTTTTTATCAAAACAGGGCTTCTCATAGACATGGTTTTTATCAAAACATGGTTGCTCATTTGTTGGTGATGGATAAGAGATCAACTTCATATATAATTCCCCTTCAACACATCCATATCATTCCCAAGGATCATACTCATAATCATCATATACATGAATTGTGCTAAGAGGTTCCAAAGAAAACATAAAAAAATTATGTTCATCACCATCACTGGTATATTCATCAAAAGTGGGTTGTCCATAAAAAACCTTTGACTCTTGAAATTTAGAATGTTTTGTTTCAAGATGCTCTCTATCCACAAAGTGTTCATCATCAAAGTTTTTGTCAACAACAAGATGCTCTTTTTCAATATTTGAGACAGTGACTTCATCAAAAGTAAGGCTGTCAACGATATCTGCTTCAAGGACCAAACCATCCACTGTCTCTTCCTCATAAGAACAACAAATAACATCTTCCTTCAAGTCATGAGAACTAGGAAAATAAAGAGAGGAGGCTTCTTCAACCTCACAATCAAGAGAGCAACTTGAACATTTTTCTCATATTCCTCACAACAATCATGCAAAAGAAACTCAGAGGAGTAATAACTTTTACAGTGAAAATTGAAAGCATCATGGAATTCTCTCAAGGTGGATATGCTTGTAGCAGGAAGGGAAAAGTAGCAGTATCTAGCACCATCCTTCAGGGAGAACATAAAAATTTTCATTAAGAAATCCTCTTGATGCAAGTTCAAATGCTCCATGCATTGATGGAAATTAATGAGATGATGAGAAGGATCATCATCATTTTCTTTTCTGAAGACATGCAGTAAATCTCTCCATTCTGATAGATGAGGCACTAGATTTGGAAAACCAGAGATGGCTGAAAAGTTAAGAGGAGAAAATATCCTTGCCAAGATATCCTCCATATCCTTTGACATCTTGGTTCTTCATGGAGTGGAATCACCAAGTGAAAGATGCAGTCTTTTTTGTCTCCAATCCTTGTTCACCATCAAGAACTGGCTGTAATATGTGGCGTACAACCTAGGGAAGATCTTCAACTTCATCCTTGGAAACGACGCCAAAAATGTTAGCACTGAGATTCACCCTCGGAATGCTAGAGGATAATCCCAATACCCATTTGATTTAAATGATTAAAAAAATTAATAATTAGTGGATCAACAAGAAAAGAGTAAAAGGGAGGGCATCATACTACTGCCAATACATTCCATTGGGCATGGAGTCATAACATTCTGCAGATCACAGGAAATCAGGTTGCCTACCAGAAAAAAATCTTATGAAAAGATGGATAGAGGAATAGAAGGTAAACAAAGAGAAGAATATCCACATAACATAGATTCTTTTTGTAATATAGATTAAAGAGTGCTTGAACAATAATATATGATTAACAAACAATTACCACAAATCCTTTGCAACTCATGAATCCATTAACCAAAGGCAGCTTTTGATCTTCAAAATATGTAAATATTACTCAAGCAAGATGATAAGAAAGAATGGAAACAAGAGAAAAACAGTCTGGTATCACAACTTCATGAATCTATAATGGCATAAATGCCTACAACACATGCCCCTAGGCTTACAAATGAGCAACTCAACTACTCCTCTAGCTCTCTCCTCTCTTGGATCATGAATCCAACCCTTCTCCAGGAACTCCCTCCTTTCTTAAATAGAAAATAGCATCAAAATATACTTAGGAGGTCGAATCCCATATCTTTAATTGGATTCTATGCCTTGGAGATAGGTGGCAACAGTCAAAGAGACAAAAATCCAACAAATTGCTAATTTTCAGGAATTTGTTGGAAGCCATTAATAAATTGTTTCCAACTCATTGCGTGAAGTCTTTAATAGAGATAAATATTAGGTTCATGTGTACCTTGACACCTTACTGATACATGAGAAGTCATTCGAACCCTCCTTGACGGGTGGCAACCTCTCAATAAGGCGAATATCCAACAACTATGCAAAACAAATAATTTGCAGCACATTTCCCAGCACACTGGTGTTTTAATTATTTCTCTCAAATGCCAAACCAGGTCAGGCTAAAATTTGGTGAGAAAGTCAACAAAGATATCATCTTCCTCCACAAAACATTTCATAGAAACCCACATCACCACTTTGGATTTATGATCAAATATGTAAAAGCAGTTGCTACAGAAAATTTCACAGCAAATTCCGCAATGCCCGTCTCAGTTCGCAACACCTGTGGTAGTTCACAGCGCCAAAGGAAAATCAAGTAGCCAAAACCTTTCCTGACCTCCAAACAAGACAAAAAATATCATGGAGCACCTAATGGGTATGAGGTTGATGATGGTAATTTTGAATTTGCACCAGGATGCCTGCAACCTATCCAACCTACAACCCTTTTCCTTAACTAGTTCGTAACACCAGTTCACAGCGCCAACTCAAATATAGCTCGCACACTTCGAGGAGGATGTTAGTTGATGGTATGACATAATCCCTAGAGATATGGTTAAATGTAGGCTCTGAAAACCATAAATCCTCCTTTACATGATCAATCTTATGTGTTAATAGACTGGAGAGTAGGATTTTCTTTAGTCACAGAGGGAGAAACCAATGAGGCAGATTACATAACAGGATTCACTTCCGTGACCGAGGATGCGATCAGTTAGACAAAGTTTTCCTTAGTGACTGAGGATGAGACCACTCAGAAAAAATTTTCCTCAGTAACCAAGGATGTGTCCAGTCATATAGACTGAACATCAAGTATTTCCCCAATGACCAAGGATGCATCCAATCACACAGACGTAACAAAGTTCACAAACCCATTTTCCCTAGTGACAGAGGGAGTATCCAATATGGACTATTGGAGTATATATATATAGATGGGGTGGAAGACCCAGAGATATATCTACTATGTTTGAAATTAGTGCATCTAGATGTTGGAGGATGGGATAACTCCCTCGCTAAGAGGGAGTGTTGATTTTTTGTAACTTTGGGATGTATTCCCACTAGAGGCCAAGGTGCTAGGCATGTGGGAATTTTTTTTGGGAACCATTTTTTACTTTTGTTTTAGTGAAATCAACCTAGAAATGAGGCTAGGGCCTCATGGGAAATATGATGGGATTTGTGGGTTTATGTGGGGGTGCCACACCCACAAACAAGATTAAAATATTATAGTTAAATGTTGAGTTTAGGAGGGGCTCCTAAACTCACTCATTGGAATCCTATATAAAGGAGATATGCCATTATGACATTCTATCATCAATTGTGGAAGAATGGAGTTTGCATAAGTGAATCTGCACTTATGTCAAGGAGAATTGGTGATCTCAACAAAGGGAAGTCTGCAAGGTGGCGAATTTGGCCCAAGAGAGGGGAGGTAATAAGGTTGCACATAAAAACAAACTTTTCATACCATACATGATTTGCAGGAGGAAGAAGCGCATATATACATGGGTTGCAGAAGTACAAATCACATATAGGGTATACATGATTTGTAGTGGAGAAAAAATATTATGTCTACAAGTTTCCAGTTGGTGAATCACGTATCTTATTTTTTGAGCAGGTGCAGATCCGTATAGGTTGATAGGTGATCCAAGGGATCAATTTTTTCTCAAAAATAAAAGTTCTTAGAATCGCTTCAAAACCGACATGTGCGTAGGTCTCATCATCACTAACCTAACTCAACTTGAAAGGGCTCAAAAAAACATCGTATGAGCAAGATATCACGTTCTGTTCATTTTTCCAAACATGCAATTTTTTTTCACTGTGAAGTGCGTATAGTGCTGATGTGGCAGCTAACCGTATAGGCCATACAACCGTACAATGACTTGGAATATGAGTTGGAATGATGACTCAACAATCTTGGTGGCAGACGTGGGTGAATCATATTGTGACAAGTGTCATTTTAGTTGGCAAGTGTTATGGTGCCACGTGGCCCAGTCGTGGGATGCCACATGGCACCCCTCCAGTGGTAAAAGGTATATGAATCCATAGGAGTCGAACCTGAGACCTCCAGGTGGGGGGGAGAAATTTTGCAGGGTTGGCCTATAAGCCCGCCCACGATGGTTCTTAACCTACATAGTCAAATTTAAATATTTCAATTGCAATGAAAGTTTGGTTGGTGGAGTTAAGGGTTTGGGCCTAGCCCCAGCCCCCAGTGCACATTGCATACGACCATAGTCATATGTCCACCACTTTAAACGTTGGTGCATAAAATTTTATTTGAATGGATTTAAGCCCCCGGTCTACATGGGTCATATGACACTCCATAAGACCACTTTACACACGATCGTAACCAGCATGGGAACACTCCATTGTTAGCCCCCGACACGTTTACATGTAACCATACCCCATGACCCTTACCTTTAACCTTTGGCACGAAGTTAACATGGTTTAACACACCAATGGTCATTACCACATGACCGCCACTTGTTATCACCACAATCACTCTTTCAAATGGCCCCGAGATAGGCGTTGGGATGTGTCCATATGGCCCCCCATGCGACCAACACCTCTGCCCATGGGGGCGCTAATTCTGCTAACTGTTTGATAGAATTCCTATTTTTGTGAGATGTGCATGGGTAATGGGTTTTAGGCCCAATAACTCCGCAGGATCCAGGTGGGTCATTCACATGTGTGTTTTGGCAAGCATGTGCAACAAGCTTGAAGGGGAAAAGATTCCAGGAGGTGTAAGTTCTTCATTTTTTGGCCAAACTAGGTGCCGAAAAAGCCCAGTTAGGGGTTTTTGGACATTCTGAAGCCATTGGAGCCATTTGTTTTGTATTCTGAGCACTGTAAGATTTTTTTTTAAGAATAATGAAAATGATCCAAGGGAAGATGGACCAGGAGATGTAGCCCAAGAGAGGAGTGAACTCCTTTATCATTTGTTGTGTTATGTGTTTATTATTCATGGTTTTTATCTGCCTAATATGATGCTCTTGTTTAGGTAAAACTCATTGAACTTATTTGTTAGTAACTTGATCCAATTACCCAAACACATACCATTTATACACTTGCAATTTAAATATATAAGTCTTCTTCATTTTAAATATCTATTGGAAACAAATTCATTCCATTTTTAGATTAGTTGGTATCAGAGCTTAGATTTTTGAAGGCTTGATTGTGTGCAAGTGTTTATTTATTTATTTTTTATTTTTTTATCTGATGCTTACAAGGTTGAAGCTCACAAGAGGAGAAGGTAAACTTGTAGAGCCAAGTTCTCAACTGTCAAGAAGGAGAACTATCAAATCAACTCAAGTTTCAAGGAGATATTCACCAAGTATGGCTCATGCAGAGAGCCATGGAACTCTTCCTTCAGAGGAGGAAAACTTCAAAAAATATTTCTATGATATGAATGAGATGGTCAAAGTTTAGTTTGAAGAAAGAAATGCAATATTTCAAGGTGAAACCTCCAACCCTCCAAAGGGCAATGGATACAGTGGTGATAAAACTCCAAAGGGAAATGGAGGGAATGGTGATTCTCCACCTCCTTCACCTCCATCTTCCACCTCTTCCACCATTTCACAACCACCTCCAAATTCTCCAAAATAACATGGTAAAACTCCCTTACAAACTCCTTTGCTTAAGATTGATATTAAGTTTAAATTAATTATGTACAATGGAGAGGTAAATGCTGAGAAATTGGACAATTGGATTCGTCATATTGAAGTGTATTGTAGGATACAAAGAATCATAGATGTTGAAATTAAGATTAAAATTGCTTCTTTAAGATTGGACAATGCAACACTCATTTGGTGGGAAGACAAAACTCAAGAGGACATGAAGAAACATGGTAAAGTTTTATCCTCTTGGAATGATTTTATTGTTGCAATTAAAAGGCAATTTTATCCATTAGCATACATGCAAAAAGCTATTATGAATTGGCAAAATTTTAGGCAAGATAAAGGACAAGATGTGCAAAGTTTCACTCAATAATTTAGGAGAAGAGATTTTGTTTTGCATACTTTGCTGAAATACATTTGAGGTTTGCATAGCTACTTGAGGGATACAATACTTATGTTTAACCTTCAAATCTAGATGAATTATGTGTGCAGGCTACTCATTTAGAGGCAGGAGGAAGGAATGAACCTCAAGAGGGAAGCAATAATTTTTTTAATGGAGACAAAGGAAAGAGGAAGTTTGAAGGAAATGGAAAGAAAAATGCTTCAGTAAAGAAAGAGAGAGAGAAACTCTCATCTAAACACTGTTCAAAGGATGGCCATGATGAAGACCATTGTTGGAAACTTCATCCTGAAAAGAGACCCAAAAATTTCAATAATAAAGAGAAACCAAACATTGCTGCAACTGTACAACAAGATTTAGGATTTGATTTGAAAGATGAAACAAAAATCACAACCATGGGTTTACAAGGTAAGAATTATATTGCTATCACTAGTTCTTCAAATTCTTCCATGAATGGAACTCAACATGAAAAAGAAAGGATAGATCTTTTCCACATAAGGGTAATTTCAAAACATACCAAGATAGACAATCTCTTTGATACATGATCACAAGCAAACCTTATTTATGCAAACATTGTCAAGAAACTAGATTTGGAAACTACTCCACATCCTAAACCATACCCTTTAGGTTGGATATGTGATAATGCCAAATTGCATGTGACAAGAAGGTGTAAACTTAGATTTTCCATCACTGCAAACTATATAGATGAGGTAGAGCTTGATGTTATTCCATTGGATATTTGTGGTATTGTGTTGGGAAGCCCATACTTATATGATAGGAGAGCCATTTTTCATCGTCATGAGAACATGTATCATTTGTTTAAAAATGGAGTTGAGTACATTGTTAGAGCACATACAAAGAAGATGAATTTGTCACTTACAAATGCTAGACAAATGAAGAGACTAGTCAATGCTAGTAAGAACCTTGTAATTTTGATGATTAAACCCAAAGAGAATGATGAAGAAGAAGTTTTCAAATGATGTGATACAAATTTACAATTTGATTTATATGAGGATGTTAACGAAAATGTCAAGACATTTCAGGAACCAAGGGGATTGCCTGCTAAAAGGGGTATCCAACATGAGATTCTATTGCAACAAGGAGGTCCTCTTCCAAACATTGACATGTGCAGGATGTCAGTCATGGAGAATGTTGAAATCAGAAAACAATCCCAAGAGTTGCTTGACAAAAGGGTCATCAAACTAAGAACTTCTCCATGAAGGTCACCAATTGGTTTGGTACCAAAGAAAGATTGTATATGGCGAATATGGGTAGATTTCAGAGCCTTGAACAAGACTACAAAGATGATTGATGAAGGAGACATTTGGAAGAAATATTTGAAAGAAAAGAAAGCTCCATTGCATGCCTTGAACAACTATGTTTTCCACATGGTGATCAGGTATAAGAAAGACTTTTATGACAAAGTTGCTATTATGCTTACTAGGCCTAATGTTAGTGATTTAGTTATTTTTAAGCATAATCATGTCATGCATAAGAGCTATTTGGAATAGTATGTTTTAGATGTTGATGGAAAAAATGTTTATGCAACTTTATGGCATACTAACCAAGTTGAGGAATTGGATTCCTATGTGCATGGCAAACTTTTGTATCTTGGCAAGCTATGTTTTTCACAGGGTGAAAGAGTCAATGTGATAAGGGAATCAAATTCTTCTCTTGTTGCTAGCCATTTTGGTGTGGGAAAGACAGTGGCTAGATTGCAAAGCAAGCATCCTAAGTTTTGGGATGAGCATATACGCTACTTTCAGCATGCTTATAAATAGACCAAGAAGTTCATTTAACAAGTTCAGTTTGTACAACAAACCATTCAAGAACAATTGAGAAAGAGTGAAGCCAAGTACACAACAAGGCATGACAAGTTTTGTGTTGGTCTCAATGGCACCAATCCAAGCAAGGTTGGATGGATTAAGATTTTAAGGGTGAAGGAATTGTACCTTCATATTCAGATTGACTAAAAGTAGTCTTTTGGAGGTCCAAAAGCTTCTCAATGGGGAGGTGTGATCCAGGGGATTAAATTTTGCTAAAAAATCAAATTTCTTGGAATCGCTTCAAAATGGACACGTGCATAGGCCTCGTCATCATGAACCCAATGCAACTTGAATAGGCTCAAACATACGTCATATGGGAAATATATCATGTTATTTTCATTTTTCCAAACAAGAAAAAATTGGTTGACTGTGCAGTCCGTATAGTGTTGACATGACAACTGACCGTATAGGCCATACAGCTATATAGTGACGTGGAAGATGAGTTGGAATGATGACTCAACAGGCTAAGTGGCAGACATGGGCGAATCATATTGTAACAAGTGTCATTTTAGTTGGCAAGTTTTATGGTGCCACATGGCCCAATCATGGGCTGCAACATGACACCCCTCCAGTGGTCGACAAGTGGTAAAAGGTATATGACTCCACAGGAGTTGAACCCGTGAACTCTAGGTGGGGGGCAGAGCGATTTTGTAGGGTTGGGATACCAGGATGCCCAAAATGGTTCTTAACCTACATAATCAAATTTAAATATTTCAATTGCAATGAAAGTTTGGTTGGCGAAGTTAAGGGTTGGGGCCTAGCCCCAGCGCCCGATGCACATTGCCTATGACCATTGTCATATTTCCACCACTTTAAACATTGGCACGCATACTTTTATTTGAATGGATTTAAGCCCCCATTCTACATGGGTCATACGACACTCCATAAGACCACTTTACACACGACCGTAACCAGGACGAGAACACTCCACTGTTAGCCCCCGACACGTTTACATGTAACCATACCACGTGACCCTTAACTTTAATCTTTGGCGCAGAGTTAACATAGTTTAACACACCAACAGTTGTTACCACGTGCCTGCCACTTATCAACACGACACTCACTCTTGCAAACGGGCTCAAGATAGGCACTGGGACGTGGCCATATGGCTCCCCATGCAACCAACACCTCTGCCCACGGGGGTGCTAATTCCGAGAACTATTCGAAAAAATGCATGTTTTTGTGGGATGCATGTGGGTGTTGAGTTTTAGGCCCAGCAATGCTGTGGGAGCGAGGTGGTTCATTCACAGGTGCGTTTTGGTGAGTAGGTACAACAAGCTTGAAGGGGAAAAACTTCTAGGAGGTGTAACTTCTTCATTGTTTGGCCAAACTGGGTGCCAAAAAAGCCCAGCTAGGGGTTTTTGGATGTTCTGAAGCCATTGGAGCCATATATTTTTTATTCTAAGCACTGTAAGATCACTTTTTAAGAATAGTGAAAATGATCCAAGGGGAGTTGGACTAGGAGATGTAGCCCAAGAGAGGGGTGAACTCCTTTATCATTTGATGTGTTATGTGTTCATTATTGATGGTGTTTATCTGTCTGATATGATACTCATGTTTAATTAAAACTCATTGAACTTATGTGTTAGTAACTTGATCCAATTACCCAAACACACACCATTTAGACACTTGCAATTTAAAGAGATAAGTCTTCTTCATTTTAAAGATCTATTGGAAACAAATTCATTCCATTTTCAGATCAGATAGGTGACGTGAACAAGTCGTACAAGTGGTCTACACCATATTATTGGGCAGAGGAATTTTCCATATATTATTGAGGTTTTGTTTTCTTGTTTTTATATTAGAGGACAAGGTTGTCCTCGGATTTGGTGATTTTTGAGAGGACTAGTTTTGTCCTTAGTTTGGTGACTTTGAGAGGGATGGTTTTGGTCCTCAAATTTGGAGAATTGAATAAAGTTATAAAAAATAAATATTGTGTATCTTATGTATTTATGATTCATCTATGATCTTGTTGTTTCCACTGCATATATTTTCAGTCAATAATTTCAGTGTAAAGTTGTTTAGTGATAACTAGATCACTACGAAACAATTTTCAGATATGAAATTAGTCACATAGAGTTGCATGTGAAAACTGACATGGTATTAGAGCTTGGGATTTGAAGAGAAGGGGATCATCTTGAGACACTTTGTTGGATACAACACTGGAAGATTTTTGTACTTATTCTTGTTCTTTTTCTTATTCTGGGCAGGTCAATATGGTAAATATATTGAAACTTGATGATAGGTTGGAAGGAGCAACCAACTTCCAGGATTGGAAGGAAAGGATTATCCTTCTATTGGAAGAGAATGAGCTCAAGGATTATGTTGAGGATGTGGTTCCTAGCCTGACTGATCCAGTAGATTTGGCATTCCACAAGAAGAGGGAAGTGAAGGACAAACGAGTATTGCTAGAGTCCTTGAATGACCACTTGATTCCTCACATTGCTGAGAAAGAAACCACCAAGGATATGTATGATTATTTGGTGGGTCTTTACTAAAAAAAGAATATTGGTAGGATGCTACACTTGAAGCCTAAACTTCGAATTGTCAGGATGACTAGTGAAGACATAATTTTAAGTTATCTTATGAATATTACTCATATTTGATATAATCTCATAGCTATTGGTGAGATAGTGCATGATTCTGAGTTGGTGAATGCAACATTGAGAGGTATTCCTAGGTCCCATAAACCAATTGTGCAGGGGATCTATGCACGAGACAAGTTTCCAGAATTTGACAGATTATGGATAGATTGTATCTATAAGGAGACCTTATTAGTATCGATAGATGATATGGATGGTGTGGTAAAGAGTAGTAGTGATGAGAACCAGACCCTTAGAGATCACACTAGGAAGGGGGTTCTCTAGATAGAAGAGGTTCATCAAAGAGAAGGAATTATCCTAAGAGGGAAGAATATCCAAAGCTAAGATGGAAGAAGGATATTAGTAAGATCATATTATTTGAGTGTCATGTTTTTGGGCACTATGCTTCATAGTGTCCACACCGGAGGGGAAGACAAGGAAGGAAACATGCAATGAAAACAGAGGTTGATGAGGTTGTAGATAGGTTCCAGAGGGATATCTTGTTGGTATGTACCCTTTTAGGTGCTATTGCCGACATGAAGAGATGGTTGGTGGATAGTAGAGAATATTTCCATATGATAGGTTCTAGAGAGTTGTTTGACATTCTCACAGAGACTGGATCATACCTGTGTGTGGATCTTGGTACTGGAGCCAAGCATTCAGTATGAGGATATGGTATTGTATTGTTTCGATTGGATTTAGGAGAAATATTGACAGTGTCAAATGTGTTGTGGTTTCCATAACCTAGGAGGAGTTTCCTCTCAGTCTTAGATATTGGGAGGAAGGGATATCGTGTATTGTTTCAAGATGGCCAGGTATTTCTTGTGCCTAGATGATCTAGCTTCAGATCAAAAATGGTTCTTGGAGTTAGGGAGGGTAACCTATATAGGATGAGGGGCCATCCTATGAGTGTTGTGACCAAAAGGAGTAGAGAGATAGATGAGGAAGAGAAGGTAGCTCAATGAGTGGTGAGGAAGGTGACCACACTAGTGGTATAGGCTCAGAGGGAGATAGAGTTTAGAGGGATTTATCTCTTAGGATCCAAGAGGGAGGATAAACCTACCATTACTATGCAGAGATAAGAGGATAGGGAACAAATGGCCCTAGGGGATGTGCAAACTTAGAGGGATTCAAGTTTTAGGTGGAGTATGCGATCTCAGAGTGCGCCTAATCTCAGGGAGAGTAAATTGGCTCATAAGGAGAGATTTTTCTCTAGAGGGAGTTACCCTCAAGTTCATTTATGAGATAAACATATTATGGGACTGAAAAAAAGGTTTTATGGGTTGAGAAGGACATATAGGATCTCCTAAGGTAGGAGGCTTCTAGGGAATGTGAGACCTCCATGGAGGATACATTTGTTTCATCAAGATTTTTTATAGTGACAGAGGAGGAAACTAGTCGGGAAGACTAGAGAGTAGTATTTGCTTCAGTCACAGAGGGAGCATCCGATGAGACATATTACACATCAATATTTTCTTCAATGAACGAGGATGTGACCAATTAGACATATGTTTCCTCATTGACTGGGGATGAGACTAGTCATACAGACTTTACATTAGTAACCAAGTATGTGTCTAATCAGATAGACTGGAAAACATTTCTTTCCCCAGTGACCAAGGATGTAGCCAGACAGAGAGACATAACAAAGTTCACAGACCCATTTTCCTTAGTGACAAAGGGAGTAGCCAGTCTTGACTATTGGAGTATATATATATGGGTGTGTGTGTGTGTGTGGTGGTAGTCCCAGAGCTATATCTACTACATGTGATAGTAGTGCATCTAGATGTTGGAGGATGCGATACCTCCGTTGCTAAGGAGTGTTGATTTTTTGTATCTTCGAGAGGTATTCCCACTAGAGGACAAGGTGCCACGAAAGTGGGAATTTTTGTTCGTACCAATTTTGAATTTCATTTTAGTGAAATCGTCCTAGAAATGAGGTTAGGGCCTCATGGGAAAGATGATGGGATTTTTGGGTTTGTGTTGGGGTTCCACACCCACAAAGAGGATTGAAATATTCTAATTAATTGTTGAGTTTAGGAAGGGATCCTAAACTCACTCACCAGACTCCTATGAAAAAGAGAGATGTCATTGTATCATCAATTGTGGAAGAATGGATTTGGAATAAGTGAGTCTGAAATTGTGTTAAGGAGGATTGGTGATCTCAGCAAAGGGAAGTTTGTACGGTGGAAAATATGTCCGAAGAGAGAGGAGAGAATAAGGTCACACGTGTGAGAAAATTTTTCATACCATACACGATTTGCAGGAAAACAAAGAACCTATATACGCGAGTTGCATGAGGAAAAATCACATATAGGGTATACATGATTTGCATTGCAGAAAACAACATATGTCTGCGGGTTTCTAGTTGGTGAATCACATATTTGAGTTTTTTGGCAGGTGCAAATTTGTACACGCTGACAACTAACATCAACAGGCTATATAGGTGGTCTACAATAGATTCTTGTCCAGAAAAGTTTTGCATATATTTTTGAGGTTTGGTTTTCTTGTTCGTATATTGGAGGACAAGGTTGTCCTCAAATTTGGTGATTTTGGAGAGGACTAGTTCTTTCCTCAGTTTGGTGACTTTGAGAGGACTGATTTTGGTCCTCATATTTGGATAATTGAATAAAGTTACAAAAAATAAATATTGTGTGTCTCATGTATTTATGATTCATCTCTAATATTTTTGTTTCTACTGCATATATTTTCAGTCAATAATTTTAGTGTAAAGTTGTTCAGTGATAGTTAGATCACTAGGAAGCAATTTTTAGATAGGAAATTAGTCACATAGAGTTTCATGTGAAAATTGACAGGAAATTCCATGGGAGAATTCGATGGATCCAACCAAGGAATGTCGGGGGCATGTAGGGATGAATGTGTCCTTAATCTTGACCATGATCACTTTTTTAGGCTTAAATTAGGCATTGGTACTGGATCAAATAACCATGCTGAGTTTTGGGAATTATGAGTCTTATTAAAATTTTCCAAGGACAAAGGCGTATGGCATATCCATATTGTTGGGGACTCTAAGGTGTTTGTTGATTGGTTTTTGGGTAAATATTTTCTAGAGGTTTTTGTGCTTGAACAATGGAAATCCAAATTTTTTGAACTCCAGGAATCCTTCCACTATATATCCATACAACAAGGAGTTCAACAGACACAAATATTTTATCAAAAGAAGCTATTTAGATAAATGAAGGGGCCCTCGTAGATGAAGAATTTAAAGGGGGGGGGTCGGTCTTAGTTTTTTATGATGTACTGATCTAACTTTTGATATGTGGGAAAACATATCACTTTTTGTCTTTTTTTAAGTTTCTTGAAGTGATGGTTCAACTGTTATTTTGGTCTCAATTAGCTTTGGTATGGGTTCTGGTTATTGTTTTGGATCAATTCATACATGGTCTTCTAGGGTTTTGTATCTAGAAGAGAATGTTATAAGCTAAAGATATTTTGATTAGATAAATCCATTGTGTATTTTTATTTCCACTCAAATTAGAAAATACATTGATTTTTTCTTGGGAAAAAAAAGATAAATCCCAACAAAAACCAAGAAATGGAATTTATCTTTGATAATGACACACAAATTCTACCACCTAAACTATCACCCTAAAGGAATGTCTAGTCACAAGTGACAACTGTTAGGAAATTAGTAACACTTCCACACTAAACCTAGCAGATAGAGGAAGAAAGATTTAATCAAGAAAGTAAATGACAAAGCAAACACACTGTACACAAATATTTTACCTTGCAAACCCAAACGGGAAAACTAACATTCCTTGAGCATTTTTTTCTCTTGTTCTCTTATTCCTTTTGAATAAAAAGTTACATTCCTAACCTTGTTATATACCTAAGACATAATCAACATCATACCTTCTTGATTTACAAAATAATAACAATGTATCCAATTCAACTTACATCTACATGACCAACAACCTTTAAAATGATTTCTCTAAAGATTAGATTTTACAACATTACAACACACCTTATTTATATGATTTACAGTAGGAAAAACCTAAATAAAAGGTTCCCAAAAATGATTACATATCCACATGGATCATTGGCTACAAATATCATGAATCTAGAGATTATGTTACAGTTGAATTTAAGCTAGTTTACTAGTCGACCTCCATTCAATCTACGATAGGTTTCCATGTGCCTACCTATTGACCCCTTGTTGGTTGACCTATTCGACTTGCTATCAATTTATTCAACTTCAAATTTTACTGGTTGAACCACCTTGACCTTCAAATTTCATTGTCAGTCGATCTACCTGGACTAGACTTTCACTGCAAAGAATATAACAACTCAACACTCTCCCACTTGTTGTCTTCTTTGCTGAAATTGAGCGATTTCTAAACTCTCGTTCATAGACCCAAGGAAACAATTCCCATTGCTTCTCTACACCAAGAGAATTTCACAACACTCACAGAATTGGTCAAAGAGTTTGCTATGTTTTCCAATGTGTCTACTTTCTCCAACAACACCTTGTTTCTTTCCACCATGTCTCTTATGAAATGGTATTGTACATCAATGTTATTAGTCTTGGAATGATAAGTTGGGTTCTTTTCCAGAAATATTGTGCTTTGAATGTCACAACTTATCTTCATATATCTCTTGTCAAACCTCATTCCTGAGTACAACCTTTGTAGCCATACTACTTATTTTCTTCCATGAGTGGCTGCCATGTATTCAAATTCACTTGTCGCTTACTCATCTAGTTGATTTCTCCACCAAACATCTTAAACACATATCCACTGGTCGACCTTCAACGATATAGATCTCCATCACAGTCGATGTCAAAAAATCCATGTACATTTAATTCACTTTCACCTCTAGGTTTTCCTTGGTATCCTATATCATAGTATTTTTTGCCACACAAATACTTGAATACTCTCTTGACAACTATCTAGTTCTCCTTTCTAGGTGTCTACATGTATATTCCCAATACTCCCACTGCATGGGAAATGTCTAGTCGAGTGCATACCATCACATACATTAGAATAACAACAACACTTGCATAGGGAACATGTTCCATTTCTTTTATTTCCTCCTGTGTCTTTGGACATTGCTCAATAGTTATCCTTGCTCCCACATGAATTGGCACCTTCACAGGTTTGCAATCCTACATGTTGAAATGTTTCAAGACTGTTTCAATATACTTCTTCTGGTTCAACCAGATCTTTCTAGCTAGTCGATGTGTCTTGATCTCCATTCCCATAATGAAGTTTGCAATGGCAAGATCCTTCATGTCTAACTTGGAGGATAGATTCTTCTTCACCTCCTTTATTGCATTCATGTTGTTTTCAATCAATAACTTGTCATTGACATACAATTCTACATATATGAAACACTCACCTTCTTCTTTGGAATATATGCAGTGATTAAATTTTATTCTCACAAATCCAAAACTAAGGATGTATTTGTCGAACGTTTGGTAGCACATCCTTGGTGATTTGCTTAGACCATAAATGGATCTTTTCAATTTTCACACCAAATATTTCTTTCTCCTTACTTCAAATCCTTCAGACTATTTCATGTATATTTATTCTTCTAGGTCCCCATGTAGGAATGTTGTATTTACATCCATCTGTTCTGTTTTTAGATCAAATGTTGCATCCAGAGACATTAGTACACTAATGGAAGTTAATTTTTCAACAGGGGAAAAAATCTCAATGAAGTTGACTCCTTCGACTTGGGAATATCCTTTCACTACCAGTTGAGCTTTGAATTTTTTGACTTGACCTGCGACATTCATTTTCTTATTGAATACCCACTTGGTACAAATGAGATTTATTCCATTAGGTAATTCGACTAAATCCCATGTATCATTCTTATGCAAGGATTCTATATCTTCCACCATGGCGTCCTTCCTGATTTTTCCCTCTACTGAGTCGACTGCCTCTTTAACCAACCTGGACTCTTCATCAGTGGAAGTTAACACAAATATGGAACAAAATTCGAGTGGACTATACCTTTCGAGTGGTTCTCTTACTCATTTTGAACTCCTTACAAATGAGCTCGGTTGTTCCATCTCTTCATCTAATTCAGTTGACTCATCTGAATCACCTTCTTCATTCCTTAGTTCAAACCACACCCTCTCTAGATTATTTTTTGTTTGAACCATCACTTCATACTCAGAATTCCTTTCGACTTCTATGAAGACCACATCTCAAATGTACACTATTTTCCTTGATGCAGGATCCCAAAGCTTATATCCTTTCATTATTTCTTTGTATCCAATGAAAATACACTTGACTACCTTCTTGTCCAACTTTCTCCTATTTTCCTTAGGAACATGCACAAATGCATCATAGCCAAATACTTTGAGATGTGAAACCCAAGGATTCTTACTAGATCATACCTCATGTGGAGTCATGTGGAGTCATGTCGATAAAACCGACGAAGGAGACATATTCACTAGATATTTTGTAGCATCAACTTCCTCTGTGTAGAATTCTTGTGTGAGCCTAACACCAATGCACATGCTCCTTGCCTTGTCCATCAATGTTTTGTTCATTCTCTCAACAACTCCATTTTTCTGTGGGGTATATGGTGTGGTATTTTGGCAGTCTATGGCACACTGCTTGCAAAACTGATCAAGTTCCTTTCCATAGAATTCACCACCGTTGTTAGTTCTCAACTCCTTAATCTTCTTATCTATTTGGTTTTCTACAAGAGAATTAAACTCTTTGAATTTCTTGAAAACCTTTTATTTATTACTCAGGAAAGATATCCATGTATTCTTGGAAAAATTATCTATGAAGGAGACATAATACATGGATCCACCAAGTGAAATCACTGAAATAGGGCTAAACACATCACTATGAACCAATTCTAGAATCCCCTTTTCCCTTGTTGCTTCATATGGGAACCTCACCTGAATTTGTTTTCCATATATACAATGTTCACAAAAGTAGACTTATAAATTACATTCAGGAAAATCTTCGACCATACCCTTGTTATGCATAGATCGAAGTCCTTTTTCTCCAATATGTCCCATACTCTCGTACCATAGCATGGTCAGGTCATTTTGACAAGGACTTGTCGAGTTGGATTAAATTGACTCAACTTTATTTGAGTCAAGTTGAGTTGAAGTCGAGTCAACTTCAGGAACAATGATGTTGTTGCATCCAGTCGATTTGAAATTCCCTAATAAATTGTATAGGGTTCCAATCCAAACTATTTTCACTAAGACCATTGCACCTTTAACCATTTGTAAGTATCCTTATGAAATAGAGTGTGTACTCCTACATCACTCATATGGCTAACAGATATCAGGTTTATTTCCAAAACTAGAATATGTAGCACACCTGGAAGGTTTCTACTCCTCCCATCCTGCAGTGTTAGTCGAACTCTTCCTCATCCGACAATTTTGGTTGTCGAGTCGTCCCCCAAGAAAACATCTCCTCCTTCATTTTGTTCATATTCACAAAACCATTCTCTATGTGGTGTCCAAGGATGATTTTAAGGATGGAAATTTATTTTAAAATGTAGAAACCTTGGCAAATCTTACTAATCCTTCATATTTCAACTATAAAATGTTTGACGATATTTCTATAAAAATATTCAAATTTCTAAGGATTTTATATAGTTTGTATAAAATTTTGGTGATTTTTAAGGTAAAATAATTTTATCCTATAGAATTTGGGAGAATCATTTTTAGAATAGCAAATCGTTTTTTGGGAAAAAGCATGGAAAATTAGCCCATGAGCGAAATTTAGCCCCTAAAATAATCCCTGGTGGTATCATATGATAGGATGCTCATGAGTCGATCAACCAAACATCTTGATTTGATTGTGTACTGATCGATGATAGGTACACATTGAATCCCTTATATGGAGTCATCTTTCTCTTAGTCGACTGCTTCTCATCAGATCCTGTACTAGCTTATGTTTCCTTCGACTTACAATCCCTTTTGTAATTCCCAACTTTATTGAATTTCCATCATCTTCTTGTTTCTACTGAACACGGGATTTAGATCTACCCTTCAAATTAGAATTTCTACTAGATAATTTACCTTTATCTCTATCAACTGGTTAACCTCTTACCACTAATTCATCTTTAGTCAATCCTTCCATGTTCTTCCTTATAATTTCTTTTGACAATATAGATGAAACAACATATTCTGGCGCTAATGTGTTTAAATTACTCCCTATAGGCACAACTAAGATATCCTGGGAGTCTGGAAAAGTACATAATAGGATAACACATTTCTCATCCTCAGTAATTTTAATATCCACAATAGATAGCTGGCTTATTATAGTATTAACCACATTTAAATGACTAGTCACTGAGCTTCCCTCACTCATCCTCAAAAGATGCAGTTTCTTTCTAAGGAACAACTTATTTACTAGGGATTTTGACTGGTACAAGCTCCCCAACTTGTCCCACAGTTTATTGGATGAATCTTCACCTGAGACATTCAACAGTATCGAATCTACAAGAAAAATTTGAATCGTACTCCTTTCCCTTATATTGAGTTTCTCCCATTATTCCCTTGGCATACCTGTCAAAATGGTACCTGGGCATACTGCTACCCATTGTTCTTGATATACAAGGAGATCTTCAATTTTAAGCTTCCAAAGCTCAAAATTATGGTCATTGAATTTTTCGATCTCTATTCTCGAGCTACTCACCATTCTTTAAGCACAATCTTAAAATATTTCTGACTTACGACTCTCACTAAAACTAGGTTTTAACTCAGATACAAGGTTGTTAAACCAAGCTCTCATACCACATGTTAGTAAATGAGAAACACTTCCACCCTAAACCTAGTAGAAGAGAGGAAGAAATATTTAATCAAGAAACTAAGTGACAAACAAAACACACAATACATGAAGATTTTACCTTGGAAACCCAAACAAAAAAACCAACATTCCTTGACCATTTTTCTCTCTTGTTGTATTATTCCTTCTAAATAAAAGGCCACATTCCTAAACTTAGTCTACACCTAAGACACAATCGACATCATACCTTATTTCTTTACAAAAGAACAACCCTGTAGCTAATTTGACTTACGTCTACATGACCAACAACCTCTAAAATGATTTCTCTAAATATTAGATTTTACATCATTACAACATGCCTTATTTATAGGCTTTATAGTAGGAAAAACCCTAAAGAAAAGGTACCCAAAAATATTTATAGATCCATGTAGATCATTGGCTACAAATCCCATGAATCTCATGATTCTATTACAGTCGAATCTAAGCTGGTTTACCAGTCGAAATCCATTCGGTCTTCAGTCGGTTTCCATGCACCCTCCTATCTACCTCTTATTGGTTGAACTCTTCAACTTGCTGTCGATTTCTTCGACTTCGACTTTACCCAATCGAACCGCCTCATCCTTTGAATTTCACTATCAGTTGATCCACGTTGACTAGACTTTCACTACAAAGAATATAACAACCCAACAATATATTGGGGAAACAAGATGGGAATTACACCACTTCCACCTTAGTACAATATCCCCTTCACTTTAGCTTAGGTCCAAAGTCCAAGGGGGGTTATTCATATGAAACAATGATAGATCTATGAGTAAATATATTTAGTGAATTAATACCATGCAAGATTATGATTTACCTCAATAAATCCACAATATGTATGATAATGTAAAGTACAAGGATTCCAAATAAGTGATTAAATTCCTTAAAATAACTATGCAAGATTAATAGCATAAACCAAAAATTATTCCACTTAAGAGAAAAGAGTTAGGAGCTAGTGGATGTGTGTGTTCCAAAACTGATGTACAGGTAAACATAAAAGACAACTTCATATTTTGATTAAGGTGATTATCATTCCAATAAATGAAACTTACAATAGGCTACTAGAAATAAACCACTTTAAGCTACTTTGGAGAACTAGGAATGAATTCGGCTATCATAAATTGATGGTGCAATGTGTGCTTTGAGTGCCAATAAATAATGTGTTGACATAAGGACTAGATTAAGGATTTCCCACACTTTTAGATTTGTTTTATTTATTGAATAAATGCAGAATTTCGAATTTAGAGTGAAGAATAAACCATCTAAGAGAAATATTTTACACTAATATGCAAGATTTCTAGGATATTTTAGCTAGGGATTGAGATATGCAACAAATAAAAAACCCAAAGATGTTAGAATCAAGATCAAAATACATTTATCAATATAATAAATAAGTTATTGAAATAAATGAGTGAATTTTCCCTTAGGTTATCCAATGTTAGCACTATAATTCACCCACACAATCTCCAAATACATAATAAGAAATTAAAACAACTTGGAGATGAAATTCACCACTAGAAATGTAAGATAAACATCTAGAAATATTTTAAATAATAAAAATGAAGCTAGGTATATATGTAAATGAACATTTAAACATAACACCTAGTTGTACGCCTCAAATATGATTTGTATTCTTGTTATGCAATTTCTAGATTTGAGAGAACCTTTAAATCGACCCAAAACAAGATAAATAAGTCATTGAAGCATGCTATTATAGGGACTATTTTCCTCATTAGAGTTTAGAAATAAGAAATGAAGCACAAACCCATGATAAACTAGTTTAGGAAATAAAATGAACCACAAACTTTGCATTAGACTGAAAAGAAATCCAAATTATGATTTTTCTTTGATTTTTTTGTTAGATTTCCTTCTAAACAAATATTAAATATTTGAATTTTGGGGTTTTATGGTTGGGTGTTGGGAGAAGACAAGTTATTTATTCCAACTAGGGCTTATGGGTTCAAGAAGTATGCCCTCTTATAATTGGTATATTTGATCTTAATGTATTAGGGCTAAGAGATTAGAACCCTAGGGGTAAATTAGTCTCCTATATAGTCAAGATAATCTATGTAGATAAGGGCCCTGGAAGAAGGGGTTCCCAAAGGAATCACCTTCACCAACAAGATGTAATATCTCCAATAGAGCTAGAAATGGATTTTATGAATTTCTATGTAATTATGCTATTTTTCCACAAATATTTTTCATTCATTCTACTAGATACATTTTGTCAAACATATTGCAAGCATCCTAGATACACTTGGAATATAAGAGAATCATGGAATATTTTATTATGAATGGAGATTGAATACAACAATCCAATGGCTTCTATGGCAAATGCAATACATCAATGGAAAACACACAATACAATCCAAGAACCTGGTATCATGCCATGGCCTCCTCAACAGATGAGATCAAACCCTCCAAGTGCCACAACCTCTCCAAGCAAATCACTGCAACCCAAAATAAAAACAAACCCAAGATGAAGCGCCAATGAAGCTCTTGGATGGATCCTCCTTCTTATCTATCTAGGGTGGATATTTCACCACTGAAACAAGACCAACAATGGAAGGGTTTTTCCCAAAACCCCAATGCAAATGTTGGCTATAAGAGCACCCAATAAGATGTCAAATCATAATAATGAGAAGTGAGGGGTTACCCTTCTTTTATACTTTTCCAACCCCTTCTAGATCCTTTCTCCATGCCTTCTAGATCTTCCCCTTTTGGACTACATCAATCCTCCTAGATATTCCCTCTTTTGACCAAATCAAATGTAACTTCTAGAATTTTCCCATTTTTTGACTAAATTAAATACAACTCTTATTTTCCCTCCAATTTTCACTTTAGGATTAAAAGTCACTTTAATAATAATTAAGTAACTTATTAATCTAAAGTTACTTTACTTTCCCTATTGTCACTTTAATAATATAATATCTCCTTACTAAGTGACATTGAATTATCCCCTTTTCACTCATATTTCTCCATTGATAAGCCACGAGAGTCCCTTCTACTACAAAACCGGGGAACTAAAAAATGGGGACATGACACAAGATCAATTATAGCTTGATAAAAATACTAAAAACTCTTTCTAGGGATCCAAAGGAAAAACAAAGCAAGGAATTGAACACTTACCAAACTAACAAAGGAATAAGGAAGGCATTTTCCCTAAAACATCTACCCTCCAAGTGGTAGTATTACCCTTCAAATGGATCGATCTTGAAATATTGTACTAGTCTTGAGAAAACACAACAAATATTTGATGCACCAAAAATAAAACAAGAGAGAAGAGCTCCAAGAATTGACACCAAAACCTCAATAGGTAGATCTTCAACAAAATTGTATTCTCAAATAAGTGGCCAAAAAAAACAACAACAAATTGGAATTAGAGGAGGAGGCTTCATCATCCTTCTCATTCAATATTATTTTTCATCTCCTTAGATCTAGCCTAGGAGAACTACAAAAATTACTTGTCTTCTAATTAATTAAAAGAAATTAAGTCATAATACAATAAAGATGCATCGTTGTACAATAAACCCTCCAAGAGAGGATGTTTTTAAACAAAAAGAGGTTGAATAGGCTCCAAAAGGCCTCAAAAACTCTCCCAAATAGAAGGGGATACCCTCAAAACATGGTATTATTCTCCCTAAATAAAGAAAATTCCAACAAGATGCCAAAATCTAGCCTCAAAGCATAAGATGACCACATGTGTGGTGTAAATGAGGTCCAAAAGAGGGGATGGCTCATCCAAGTAAGCTCTAATGTCTAGATGTGAAGTCTCCAAGGTGAAAGAACATACTCATATCATGAAAGAAACCTCAACAAACCATGTAATTACTCTATCCAAGTCAAAACGTGTCCACATGTGCCAAAATGGCTAGTAGAATGGTCCTCCAAAGGGGTTGTCCCTAAAATTGAGTGAAAGATGCCTCGAAATGGACGAGTGAAGATAAAACTCAAGGTCATAGGATGTGGCATGTCAATAGGGGAACCATGAACATACAAATAACCCCAAAGTTCCTTAGATGATGTGACCAACACCTTGGGATATGTGAACTACCTCATGAACCATTTCTCTACATGAGAATTTGTAGAGTCAACTCCAAGAGTCCATGGACAAAGTTTGACAAATAAATAAAGAGGATCCATGCTTAGGAATAAGATAAGTGTTCTCCTATAGGTATGCCAACCTTTACATCATGAACACAAGTATTTTTACATAGAGTGAAGTGAAAAAACCTAGAGGTTCTCTAGGTCACGTGTCCTAGTATATCCATCCTAGGACCCTTGTGTACCTACCCAAGTCATAAATGAATGACTTGGGATCAATTTAATGATATAAAGGGGATAATAAACTAAGCTATAAAAGAAAGGACTATCTTTAAATGGAGACTAAGAGGACAAGCCATGACCAACCATGAAGGGTCTTGAGTTACCACCTAGGTGAAAACACTTTTTCATAGATCATCTAAGCATGGTACAATACAATACACGAGTACAAGGTGTTCGCACTTTTAGCTTATCAATTATACAATAGTACAAATAATCATGGTGGCAAATATGATCATGTTACTATAAGCTCTAACATCATCAAGATAGGCACAAAATTTTCTCATATGATAGGTCACATATAGAACAAAAATATGAAGTGCACTTAAATGAATTTGAGATGTAACAAGTCCCTTAAATTTGTGGTTTTGAAATTCAAATAGTTTTTTATTATTGATATGAGATATGTTATTAATGAACAAGGTAGTAATTTATGTGACGTTGATACAAAAATAATCATGTGTGAAAAATGATGAACCATACATCATTTTCATAACATTATGAACAAGATTTCTTTTATCCTAGTGTCTTGAAGGAAAATTAGTGGTTTGTTCTTCCTTGTCCACCTAGACAAAAAAAGGTTTTCGAGAATATACCTATTGTAATTGTTTCATTAAGCCAAGAAGATGATGATGTAGCTGTAGTAAGTGAAGTTAATTTGGTAAATCCAACTGAAGTACATTGACATTGTGATGTCCCATCCCCAAGATTAGGCCAGCAGGGAGTGACTTAGTAGTCTATATGTTCCCATAGACTATAGTCAGGCACAAACAGGGAACCAGATGGAGGAATAAGGAGGAATTAAGGATAAACGATAAATTAAGCCTAATTACTTAGGGAAAATCACTTAAGCCTAAGTCAACGAAGAATTAGAACAAAAAGGTGATAAGGGCACCTAGGTTAAGTGATGTCAACGGAGAATTAGGGTTTCGGGAAGCTATAAAGGAAGGG
>ML779063.1:1003499-1046202 GCA_009831015.1 Picea engelmannii | reverse complement strand
TTACCTTTAATCTTTGCTTCAGATAAATTATAAGTGATAGCTCTAAAGGAGCTACTATGATGATTGTTCGTGTTATTTCTTTATATTATCAGAAGGATATTATTCTTGCTTGTTGTTTTGTTGACCTTGCTCCAGGTCACATGTGATAACCTTGAGGAAGCTATGGTGAAGGTTGCAAAAGGAAATATGCTAAAGGAGAGACCATAAATGAAGCAATCATCATTGGAAAAGAAGAATGCGTCTTGCATAAGCTAAAGGGTCACTCAGAATCTACCATGACCCACGCCATTGAAGAATCTTGGCATAGAATATTAGCTCACATCAACTACAAGGCACTACCATACATATGCAAAGCGGTCACAAGTTTACCAAAACTCGAAGGTGACCATGAAGGCGTATGCAATGGATGTGCA
This sequence comes from Picea engelmannii, assembly GCA_009831015.1. Classification (NCBI taxonomy): domain Eukaryota; kingdom Viridiplantae; phylum Streptophyta; class Pinopsida; order Pinales; family Pinaceae; genus Picea; species Picea engelmannii. The sequence continues at coordinate 1,045,789 of ML779063.1, read as the reverse complement.
CAAGGGAAGAACATCAAGAACCCATTTCCGAAGAGGGACAACAAGGCAGAAGGAGTCCTAGAACTCATTCATTCAGATGTATGTGGCCCAATGCCATCATCCTCCATTAGTGGGTATGTATACCATGTATCATTCATTGATGATTATTCTCATAAGACCTGGATATATTTGAAGTGTTCAACAAGTTCAAAGAATTCAAAGCCTTGATAGAGAACCTTTCTGTAAGGAAGATTAATATACTCAGGTCAGATAATGGAGGAGAATATACCTCAAAAGAGTTTGTGAACTTCTACAAAGATGTTGGGATCAAGAGGGAACTCACTACTCCCTATAATCCCCCAAAAAATAGTGTAGCTGAATGGAAGAATAGAACCATACTGGAAGCTGTGAAGACTATGATCCATGATCAATATATTCCTATGTGCTTATGGGCAGAAGTAGCAATGGCAACTGTATATGTGTAGAACTGATTGTCCCATAGTGAACTTGGGCTCAAGACATCGGAAGAGATGTTCACCGGAAAGAAGACAAAGGTAAGCCATCTCAAAATATTTGGTTGTCCAGTGTTTATTCATATACCTAAAGAAAGGAGAAACAAGATGGACCCTTCAGGAAAGAAGGGAATATTTGTGGGATACAGTGAGGTCTCCAAGGATGTCAGAATATATATACCAGGTCACCATCACATTGAGATCAGCAGGGATGTGACCTTTGATGAAGATGCAGCACTCAAGAAATCTAAACTATGCCAGCTTGAAGAAGTATATGAAGAGGATGCCGTAATACCCAATACTGCAATGAGGGAGGTTACTAGAGATGCAGAACTAGTAAGGGAAGTCATAACTTCCCCTAATGAGGAACTTCTAGAAGACCATGATATATAAGAAGTGCAAGAAATTCCTCAGATGATGATCCTCCATAAAAGAAATCCAGCTTGGGCTAGAGAGCTTATTCAAGATGGAGAGAAGTACGGTGTTCCCCAAGGAACTATGAGGTAGGTGAAAAGACCAACGCCATTCTCCAGTTATACAGCTTTGATGTGTGATCTCCTAGAAGAGGAGCCTACCTTCTTTGAAGAAGCCATTCAAAGAAAAGAATAGGCAGATTCCATGACAAAGGAATACCAATCCATAATGAAGAACGAAGTATGGGAAATAGTTCCCAGACCAAAGAATAAAGATGTGGTATCCTCTAGATGGCTCTTCAAAATAAAACATGCTGTTGATGGAAGTATTGAGAATATTTTCCGCTCATGGATTTTCCCAGAAGGAAGGCATTGACTATGAAGAGACATTTGCTCCTGTGGCCAGATATAATTCGATCAGAACCATCATAGCTCTTGCAGATAAGATGAAGTGGAGGCTGCACCAGATGGACGTGAAGACAACTTTCCCAAATGGTGTCATTGAAAAGGAAGTGTATATAGAGAAACCTCAAGGATTTGAGGTTAAAGATAGGAAGTCTCATGTCTGCAGATTGAAGAAAGCCTTATACGGATTGAAGCAAGATCCTAGAGCTTGGTATGGCCATATAGATAGTTTCTTGATGAGCTTAGGCTTTACCAAGAGTAAAGAAAACTCTAACCTCTACTTCAAAATCATGAACAATGAGCTAGTAATATTATTGCTATATGTGGATGACTTATCCTTAACTGGAGAAGAAAAGATCATCATTGAATGTAAAAAGAGACTTTCCTCAGAATTTGAAATGAAAGACCTTGGCCTAATGCATTATTTCTTAGGAGTTGAGGTATGACAGAGTCTTGAGAGGATCTTCCTTAACCAAGGGAAGTACATGGTCAAAATCTTGAAGAGATTCGACATGTTAGAATGAAAGAACATGAATACACCCATGGAAGCGAAGCTGAAGCTGCTGGTCGATACTTTGTCAGAATTGATTGATGCTACACTGTACAGACATATTATTGGATCACTGATGTACCTGAAAAACACCAGACCAGACATTTGTTTTGTCGTGAACACCTTGAGTCAGTTTCTGGTAGAACCCAGACGTGTTCACCTAGTGGCTTCAAAACATGTGATGAAGTACCTTAAAGGTACAATAGATTATGGTCTTAGCTATGATGGAGATCAAGATTTCACATTGAGTGGATATACTAATGCAGATTGGGTAGGAAGTGCTTCTGACATGAAAAACACTTCAGGATGTTGTTTCGGTTTGGGATCAGCTATGATCTTGTGGTAGAGTAGGAAGCAATCTAGTATTGCTCTCAGCATAGTGGAAGCAAAATACATTGTTGCATGTTCTTCCAGCTACGAATCTATATGGCTTTGAAAGTTGTTGACTGACCTATTTGACTTAGAGATGAGATCAACCTTGATTCTATGTGACAACCAAAGATGCATAAAAATGACAGAGAATCCTGTATTCCACGACAGGTTGAAGCACATAGAGATCCGTTATCATTACATATTTGACATGGTACATAGAGGAGCTTTAAAGATCCAGTACATTAGCACGGATGAACAGGTTGTTGACGTGTTTACCAAGCCCCTATCTCGTGTGAAGTTTGAGTACTTCCGAGATAATCTTGGCATAGTCTGAAAGGACCTTCCTCGAAAGGGGGAGTAGTTGTTGTGTTCCTTTATTCTGACCTAGTTGTCAGACGTAAAGCAAGATGAGATGTTCCTTTCTTCTGACCTAGTTGTCAGACGTAAAGCAAGATGAGATGTTCCTTGCTTCTGACCTAGTTGTCAGACATAAAGAAAGATGAGATGTTCCTTGGTTCTGACTTCATTGTCAGATGTAAAGCAAGATGAGATGTTCCTTTCTTCTGACCTAGTTGTCATACGTAGAGCAAGATGATGTGTTCCTTGCTTCTGACCTAGTTTTCAGAAGTAAAGCAAGATGATGAGTACCTTGCTTCTGACCTGATGGTTGCGACGTCAAGCAAGATGATGTGTGACTAGTACTATGCTTCCGGCTGTATGGCTACGACGTAAAGCAAGTCTAGTTCCCTGCTTCCAACCTGATGGTTGTGATGTAAAGCAGGATGTGTACCTTTCTTCTGACCTAATGGTTGTGAAGAAAAGCAAGATGGTATGTTGAGACTAGCACTGAACTTCCAGCTGGAAAGATGTGACGTAAATCCAGTCTAGTATCCTGCTTCCGACCTGATGGTTGTGACGTAAAGCAGGATGAGTATCTTGCTTCCAGCTTAAGTGTTGTGACATAAAGCAAGACGATGAGATGAGACTAGTACTGGGCTTCCAGCTTGATAGTTGTGATGTAAAGCCAATCTAGTATCTTGCTTCCAACCTGAGCATCGTGATGTAAAGAAAGACATTGAGATGAGACAAGTACTAAGCTTCCAACTTGACAGCTATGACAAAAACCTAGTCTTATATTATGATGATCCAGCCTTGTGCTGTGATGATGATGATGTATCAGTTTTTATACTAATACATATTGATGCATATGATGATAGCATAACTTGAGAATGATGATGTTGCAGATGAAGAAAACTTCTGATGATTTATAGATATGCCAGTTAGTGTTCCAAGATGATATTGATGATGCTGTCCTCTCACCCACTTGATGTTGTTGATGATGTTTTCCTCTCTCTCTCTCACATGATGCTGCTGAAGAATACACTTCTTGTTAAGGGAGAGTGTTGAAATAATGTAACTACAAAGAGTATTCTTATTATTATTGATATATTATTCATAGGATCAATCCCCATTGTGGATTGATCATGTCGGTTATTGTAATAGGACCAAATCCCCTTTTGCGGATTGGTCAAAAGACAATTGTAATAGGCTGAATAAAAAGTCGGCCCCAACAAATATTAAAGAGGCCCATAAATATAATAAAGGTGGGCTTACCCACCCAGTTTGACAAGTCGGCCCTACGAGTGAAGAGACACTTCACACGTGCTAGACTTGTATAAATAAAGAGGCCAACGCCTCACTTAAACACACAACTCACTTTCTCATTGAGAGACAAGTTTCGGATCTACTGCAGGAGAAGAAGGAGAGAGAGAGTGGCGCATATCTAGGAGAGGGATTTCTGTATTAGTTTAAGAGATCTCTTGGCATTGTATTGGATATCTATATTAAGGAAGTTTTGCTGGGTTTTCTTCCCCTAGAGGGTTTCCCAGGATAATTGCTATGTCTCTTGTGATTGTGTATTTCTCAGTAATCTTGGATTATGCTATTGTTATCTAATGAAATGCAAACAACTATAATAATGGCTTAAACATTAACAAATTATTGAAAAGTTAGGTCATTAATGTGAACTTGACAAACCATGAATATTTGAAGTCAAGTAATTTTTGAATGCTTTTTATATATGTCAATGAATTAAAAGAAGAAGCACCAATGGACAAACAACCTTGGAAGAGAGGAAATAAAGCAAGTACATGAAGCCCCACATTGATCTACATGAAATCTTGCAGAGAAGTCGACGGGAGAGAGAAATTGTTAGAGAGAGAGACCATATTAGTAGCATGAAGATAGGGGGAGTTACCATTTTTCGTATGATTTCAAAGGAGAAGAAAGAGAAAGATCATAAGCATAAATACATGGGGAGCATCCCCAGAGGGAGATACCCTTTTCCATTGATGTCATAGGGGAGAGAAAAAGTAGGAGAGAAACATGAGGAGAGAAAGTTTAGGGGAATTTGTCATAGGTGGAATATGAGTGTTTCCATCAATTCCAAAGGGGGATATTATTAGACAATTGGTTGTCATTGATGTTGTTGGATAGTTGGTTTTCATTGATGTCAAGAGATGTGGTTTTCATTGATGTCAACAGATTCGATGGGTGCATTTTAATAAGTCTACAAGAAGCCCCAGAGGTGTGGTCACGAAGCTCACAGTTTTTTTGAGGAATAATGATATGAATGGCAATGTAAATATAGGTAACAAACTCATAGATGGATATTCCTCGTCATACCATTTCCAATGGTAGGTGATATGTCACGTATTTCCTCAATGTTGAGGAGTTATTGGGTCATGAAGTTATAAGCTCCAAAGAATGGGTAATAATCCCCTAAAAGGTTATAACAAGATGCTACAAGTCATTAATTAAAGGGTAAAGAGGTTATAATAAGAAATTACAGGTCGACCCTTAAGTTAATGAAAGAAGTCACTTGTGGAAATAGATAAATACAAAACAAGAAGCCTCTCATTATTACGCACACAACTTTATTGAATATATTTCATGTGATAACACTTGATCTATTTGGAGAATCTAAGGTAGATAGTCTTAGGAAACAAAATATTAAGGAGTCTAGAAGTCTCAGGATTATAGAGGAGAGCGACAATTTCTAATAAACCCTAGTTTGGATGACCCCTGTGGGTCAGGCTACTAGTGTCTGGCGAGGCACCCTTATGTGTTGTACGAAACTTGTCCCGTGAGGCCCTGCGTGATGCATGGGTTAGCCCTGCGTGATGCATGGGTTATTCCTGCGAGGATAAACTAGATTTGACAGAGGATTCTAGTACCAGGTTGTTGAGGCTAAGGAATAGCTACATGTATGAAATTTCATGTATCAGGTCACCTACAAGTCTAAAGGTATGTTATTTTATGTGTTTTAATGCTTGCATCTTGGAGGTTTGGCACATGCTTGAGGCATGTCTATGTGATTTTTGGTATATTCCTTGAGGCATAACTTGGATACTTTGAATACAGTTTTTTGTATGGTATATGCTTGAGGAATATCATGAATTATATGGCACATGTTTGATGGTATCTCTTGGTAAGTGGTTTATGGATGTTGTCACGTACTTGAGGTACATGGTTTCAGGTACATATTGGTTACATGTTGGTGATGTGATGTTCACACCTTTGGTATCTTGTTGAGGCATTGGTATATGCTTGAGGCACATCTTTGGTGCATGGTGTGAGGCATATTATTGGTACATGTATGAGGTTCATTTATTGGTGATATTGATGCATGTTTGAGGTACTTCTTGATGAGGTTATGGTACATGTTTGAGGTACATGCATTGGATGTTGTGGTACATTCATGAGTCATGTCTTGGTGATGTTGGTACATGTTGAGGTACACCTTAGTGATGTTATGGTACATTGATTAGAAGAATATCTTGGCTATATTGGTATACTGGTATCTTGGATATCTTGGTTACACTTGAGGAAATTCTTTGATGATATATTCTGGTACATGGGGTATGAAATGATTGATACATATCATGAGTGATATGGTATATGGTTGATGCATGAGATGGTGCATGTTTGATACATTGTTGATGTACATGATATGGTATATGGTTAATGCATGAGATGGTTACATAGGTTTGATACATGGTTGATATACACGATATGGTACATGGTTGATGTACTTGGTATGGTACTTGGTTGATGCATGATATTGTACAGTTTCTAGTACATGGTTGATACATGATATGGTACATGTTTTGGTACATGGTATGGTACAAGTTCTGGTACATGGTTGACATACATGGTATGGTGATGGTTTTGGTATCCATATGAGTGGATTTGATTGATGATGATATATCAGTGACAGTGAAAATGACTATGATGGTGACAATGATAGTGAAAGGTTGGATGACTAGTTGATCATTAGGCACACGTTGATGTGATAGAGTGACAATGATTGTTTGACATGACAATGACAATGACATAGTGGTTGATGAAAGTGGAAACTGCAAGTTTATCAGTGGTAGTGAAAGGTTGAGTCTACACTTATATTTAAGGGCGACATGAGGAAAGGAAAGGAGGTTGTAGCCTCCTTCTGGTTGGTTCTGGAGAATTCAGGGAGTTGGATCTTCCTTCGGGTTGGAGCTTGTAAATCAGTGGGTCATAGCCTCCTTTCAGTTGGTGTCAGAGAATTCAAGGAGTTGGATCTTCCTTCAGGTTGGTGCCTATAAATCAGGGGGTTGTAGCCTCCTTCTGGTTGGTTCTAGAGAACTCAGGGAGTTGTAGCTTCCTTCAGGTTGTGTGATACCCCAAGGCCGAGCCCCAACTGAATTGTAAACATGTTTTATAGGATGGTGAGCCAAGCGATTATAAGCTAGGAGAATTATGTGATGATTAGGCCGAAGAGCCTAGATGCTAAGGCCAATGAGCTTATTTTTTATATATGTAAACACTCATATCGTTAATAAAATACATCCCTGTGTGTAGATCGACCACGATAAAATAGTATGGGGGACTAAAATCCACTAGGAAGGGAAGGGAAGGGATAAGAGACTTGGGAAAATGGCTAAGCTTGGAGTCTTAAATCTAAAAGGAATATTATATTTTTGTTTCCTAAAGACTATGGTGAGGATAATTGTTTTATCCTAAGTCTCATGGAAGAGGGAATGAATCCCAAGTGGAGACAAATGAGCTCCAGGAGAGCCATGTTTCAATCAGGGTGCATGAAAATATAGGTGGGGGAAAACAATATGTTTTCCCATCTTTCACCATTCAATCATGCATATATCCCTCCTCTCCATTGTCGACCTATGCATTACTCATGCATCTGAAGAACCTGTAGGAATTTTTGAGCTATTTTGTACCTTACCTGTGAAGCACAATGCACCTGTAATTTTTTTTAAGCCCGTACCATGCCTTAACAGATTGTTGTTGATGCTAAAACAATTCCTTGATTGAGTGTGTCTTTTTGCCATCATATTTTCTATACTCGAGCTTTTTTGCTGCCATCACCCTTACTCAATTCACTTAGGATATGAACTGAAGAAGCAGGTTGTCAAGTCTGTGGGTTTGAAGAGGCAGGTTGTCAGGCCCATGGACTAAAGAAGAAGGTTGTTAGGCCTATAGGAAACTCTCTCCAGGTGAGAGAGGTTTTTGGGGAAGTGATTTTCCTAGAGGGAGCCCAACGAAAACTATAGTGCTCTGAGAATTCCTGTCCAGCCTGTTGCTGAAGCCCTAGAAGGGAAGTGGGGCAGCTGAAGGACTATTGAGAAGAGAAGGGGAACACTTCCTGGGGTGGGACAGACATGTGGGGAATGAGAGGCTATAGGCAGTTAGTGTGATTTGGCTCTTGGGATGAAATCCTTCATGTTGATTGTGAAACTTCATGTTGTCTTAGCCTAGCCTAGGAATCCCTTTACCCAGGTGGAGTTTAGTCCCAGCTCAAGGGTGAGCCACTATTGAGAGTGATGAGCAACATGGTATAAGGATGGGAGATTCATGGAAGGTCTGCACCCAATTAGTGGTATTCTGTAAAAAGATAAGTACCATTTATGTGTTCATTTGCATGTTGTGCATTTGTACATATCTTATATTTATGAGGTTTTCCTGTATATGTTGTATGTATAGTATTATTGTTATTTCTGCATTAATCTATGTATTAACATAATGTAATTGTCCATTTAAGTTATATATATGTGATGTTCCGCAAGAGTTTATGTGTGGTATAGCCCAACAGGTCTATGGTTGAGCAAGTACAATTTTTAATATCATAAACATGAGAAGTTCTCAATGTGGCAGTCCTCGACCTGGGAAGCCTGGAGTGTGCTACAAAATTGGTTTCATAACTTAGCAATAGTGTTTTATGGAGTAGCATGGCCTGACCTGGGTGGCCAAGGATGTTATAGGTTGGATCCTGTAAATAGCGGTTGGCTCCTCCTTCCATATGGTGTTGGATAATTTGGAAGTTTGTGCTTCCTATGAATGTATTATTGATATATATAAGAAAGCATTCTGTGGTTTTCTCCCGTTTGGGTTTCCACATAAATTGTGGTGTGCTTTTCATTTGACGTGATATTGTTGATTGGTACTGCTTATGGTTATATTATCATGATATATTTAATGCAATAATAAATTATATATTGCTGATAAAGTTGAAGTTTATATATACTATGATTGAAAGTGGTAAAACATGCTCATATTGATTCACCCTCCCCTCTTAGTATTCCAACAAATAATACTGATCATTATAAAATTAAAATGAGTTTTATGATTATCTTGGTTATCTTATATGAATGCACTAGTGTATTTTTGGTTTTGATTTGATGGGTTGGAAGGGTTATTCACCAATTAGCAATTAGGGGTATCATCAAGTTAGTGGCTAAGGGTTAGGATCAATACGTGTTATTCATGGGTTAGTGTGATATGGGATAGTCAATTAATATACTCAAAACCTTACGTACCTAATTCATCTAACACTTTAATATAACCCTCTAACTCCTCCCACTAACCTACCTAACTTAGTAACTAAGATATAACTAATTCACCCAACCTACTAACCAAACTAACTTATTATGCCATAAACTACTAAATGATAATCCACCTAATCCACCAACACACATAAAATACCTAACCTACCCAACTAATCCATGTAACATACATAACCCAATAACCTACCTAAATAACCTAACCTAACCTATTAACCCACCTAACATATAACCTAACCTACTAAACCTACCAATATTACCTATTGAATCCTACCTAACCCACCTATCAAACTTAACCTACATACCACTAACCTACAATGCCACTAGCTAAAAAAAAGGTAACTCACCTAACCTACCCCATTAATCCATCTTACCTTCCTAAATTATCCCACTAACATATCTTACCTAGCCAAATTATCCCACTAAATCACCCAATCTACCTATTCCATTGACCGACAAAAATCCACATAAATTGCTCACCCATCTAACCTCTAGCCTACAATATTACCCTACCTTAGTAACATGTATAATTTACTAACCTACCTAACCAACATAATCCATATCATACTCCACTAACCTAACTAACATTAAAATCCACTAATCCACTCAACCTACTACCCTAATAAATCATACCTATCCTAACCAAGCAACCTTCTTGATCCATGTAACCCACATTACCTACTGTGCCAAAAGGTCATCAAACTAACTTATACCTAACCCAATAACCCACCTAAACTACTCCATTTTCCCACTTAACCTACTTATACCACTAACATACCTAACCCACCTAGTTTGCCTCTCAAACCCCTTACCTATCTATCTCACTAACCCACTTAACCCATAAAATTAATCCACTAACCTAACTAAACCAACCTAACTTACCTAACCTTACCCATTAGCCAAATTTCTCTAAGATACCCTAATTATCAACCTAACTTAACTAACATACCAAATTCTAACACTCACTCTTGAACCCTAACCCTTATTCCCAATGTAAAAATAAACAATTAAGAACACAAACAAAATGCCACAAGATGCAATAAATGATGTCAAAAGATGTCAAAAAGGATGATAGAAGGACACTATAAGGATGCCAATATCATAGAAAATGATCTGGTAAGTAAACTTGGGTTAGAGGTTGATGATCATCCAAGCCCATATCCATTAGGATAGGAGAATAAGGATGCAAAAATCAAATTCACTAAACAATGTAAGATCAAGTTTTCTATAAGTGCATATTTTATCGATGAAGTGAAATTAGATGTAGTACCCCTTGATGTGTGTGGTGTAGTGTTTGGAAGCCCCTACATGTATATAAAGGATGCAATCTTCAAGTGGAGAGAAAACCAATATCACTTGATAAGGGATGGGAAGTCATAAATCATCAATGCACACAAAGGAAAGTCAAATATATCTCAAATAAGTGCTAACCAAGCCAAAAAGTTGATTGGTTCTAGTAAGAAGTATGCATTGTTTTTCTTAAGAGAGACTCAACTAGTGGAGGAATCAGTAAGAGTAAATTCATCCCTTGAAGAATTCACAAAAGATAAGAAAAAAAAAATGGAGGATTTGTTGTAAGCATATAGAGGAGTGTTCCGAGAGCCTAAAGGGATGCCACCTAAGAGGGAAATGGAACATGAGATACAATTATTTACTAAATCCCCATTACCAAATATTGGGTTGTATCAATAGTCTATTTTGGAAGCAGATGAAGTGAAGAAAAAATTGCTAGAGTAGGGATTTATTTAAGCAATAACCTCACCTTTTGGGTCACCTATCATCATGTTACCTAAAAAGGATGGGACTTGGTGAATGTGAAATGACTACAAAGATTTGAACAAGATCACACTCAAGAATCAATACCCTCTACCCAAGATCGATGATTTTTAAGACCACTTGCAGTATGCCAAGTACTTCACCAAATTGGATCTCAAATAGATATACCACTAGGCACACTTTAAATAAGAAGACACCTGGAAGAATGCCTTCATTAAAAGTAAAGGTCTATATGAATGGTTGGCCATGCCTTTTGGTTTATGTAATGCACCAACTACATTTATGTGATTGATGAATGATGTATTTCATTTCTATTTAGATTCATTTGTAAGAGTGTATTTGGATGACATGTTGGTTTATATCTCTACCTAGGAGGATAAAATATCACATCTCATACATGTGTTAGAGACTCTAAAAAACATTAGTTGTTGGAAAACCTCAAGAAATGTGGGTTTTCTCAATAGACATCGGTGCATTTAGGGTATGTGAATGGTAGATGGGAACTCAAGATAGATTCTACAAAGATGGAGGCCACCATGAAGTGGTCATTTACTACTAATGTTACTAAAGTTGGTAGATTTTAGGAGGAAGCACAATACCTAAATAATTTCATAGCATATTTTTCAATAGTATTTGCACCACTCCATGCCATAACAACCAATGACAAGAGTTTCTATTGGGGAAAGAATCAACATAAATATTTGAACGAGATAAAAAAAAATATTAGTCAAGCACTAGTTCTCGCATTGCTTAACTTGTAGAGGCCTTTCGAAGTGGGGACATATTCAAGTGGGTATGCTATGGGAGCAGTTTTGATGTAAGGAGGTAAGCCGATATGCTATAATTCTTAGATGTTTCATGGGGGAGTTCTGAACTAACCTACCTATGATAAGGAACTTTATTCCCTAGTTAAATCTATAAATAAGGGGAAGCACTATTTAATGGGTAAGGAAAACATTGTTCACAGTGATCACCAACCATTCCAGTGTTTGCAAGCCCACAACAAGCTTCAACAAACTAGAAATTACAAGTGAATGGGGTTTTTACAATAGTTTCATCCATTCATCAAGTATAAGAAGGGAAGCACCGATAAGTTGGCTAACTTTCTTTTAAGGCTACCCACATCCAATATTACATCTTTGGGAACTCTTATAAACATGGATACTTTTACCCATAATGGATACAAAGCGACATATATAGAAGATGAGGACTTCAAAGAGGTGTTTCAATAGATATAGGGACAAATTCATGTAGAATAAGGTGATGGTAAGTATTATTATCATCTCCATAATGGATTACTCTACAAGATAGATAATATTTGTGTCCCTAAAGGTGAAATATTGCAGCTTGTTAGAGAGGCTAACACCTCTAAGGTTGCTGGACATTTTTGTGTTGCGAAGACAATTGATAACTTACAAAGGTATGTGTACCTGCCCATATTTCAATAATATGTAGCTCAATATATTAGAGGATTCATGCTTTGTTTTACCATAAATCCTATTAATATAAATCAAGGTATATACCATCCCTTACATGTACCCATTTGACCTTGGGAAAGCATTTCCATGGATTTTGTGGGTGGTTTTCCAACAATCAAGAAGGGACATAACTAAATATTTATGGTAGTTGATAGGTTCAACAAGATGTGTATTCTTATGCCTTATAAAAAAAAACATCAAAGGACAAGAAGCAACAAGCATGTTCTTTGAACAAGTTTGGGTGCACTTTGGTATAACAAGGAGAATCATCTCAAATAGGGATACCAAAATTCTCAATGACTTTTGGAATACACTCTGGGAGAAGATGAACACAAAGTTGAAAATATCTACATTATTCCATCCATAAACATATGGGTAGACAAAACTAGTTAACAATATGTCAGTACAACTTTTGAGGGGTTACAATAAGAAGAATCCAAATACCTAGGATGAAAACATGATCTACATTCAACACTCTTATAATAGAGTAGTCCATACTTCTACTAATGAGTTCCCTTTTGAAACTTGCCTTGGATATTTTCCATCTTCACCTTTGGATGTTGTCTATGGAAAACAAGGAGGAGTGAGGGAATACATCATGCGAGAACCATTGAAAGTAAAGAAGTTTGTTGAAAAGATTAGGAAGATCCATTTGCAAGTACATGAGACATTGAAGAAGTCATGAGGTACAAGGCCTGATATGATCATCACATAACAAAAAAAACATTCAAAGTGGGAGACAAAGTTTGATTACAATTAAATAAGGAAACACTACAAGGTCCTAGTAAGAATATCAATGCTATGTGGTATGGCACTTTTGAGGTATTGGAGAAGGTGGGTGACAATGCCTATAAGCACAATCTACCCCCATACATGCACATTTACTCAGTAGTGAATGTGGAGAATATGAAACTCCATGAGCCTTCCATGTTGGATCAAGAAACCGAGGAGCAAGTCCTACCTACCATAGAGGACTTAGCACCATAATATGAAGAAGAATTGGTAGAAGATACAATATTACGAAATAAGTACATAACTACTAGAAAGGGCTAGCATGACCTTTGGTAGATTGGGTTTAAAAGGCAACTTCCAGAAAAGGAAAAATGGTACTCCAAGGAGAAAGTAGAGGAAACATTTCCTCACCTCATTCAATAAAATATTTTGGGAACCAAAAACCTCCAAAAATGGGGAGGTATGATCTATATTGGATGATTATATAATTTTTCATCTATATTAGTACTTTCTATGTGGAAAAACTGGAGGAATTGGATTGTAGGGCTCATTTTAGTAGTAGATCCAAGTTTGAGATTTGGGGTCTAGAACCTTACAGAGCCATTTTAAGGCATGAAATGGAATTTTGGGGGGTAAAAACTTTGTAATCATAGATCATGTCCCCTTGACTCCATTCTATGCATTGAGACCTTTCCAATGATGAAACTATCACCTCAATTGGAACTCGTATGCATAATTTATGCCTCATGAAATTTGACCACCATGGTATGAGTGAATGCCACGTATACCCCCATTACTCACACATTTGAGGCTAGCCACGTGTGTACTTGAAAGAATATTCTAGAAGGTCCAAAACCTTATCACTAATTGAGGGTCGAGGATGCAAAAACCCTGACCCTAGATGGTTATTGAGCTATGTTAAATACTGGGCCACTAGGAAGAGAAAGGGTTCCATTATTTTATATTGTACTTGTTCCATAGTTGAGAAGAGAATCCAAGGAGTGGGATTTGGGTGCATAACAAAGGTAGGAATACGAGTATGTAGTATCAATTCAAGCTACATAGTCATAGGCAACTCCATAGTGAGTGTCCCTTTCTTTGTGTTTGCATTTTCATAACTAAAGAAAAGAGAGTAGAGCATATGACTAACCTTCTATATGTTGTTTTCTCCCATATTGAGTTTCCTAGGATACATATTATGTGAAATTGTGTGGACTGTGTGTATATTTTTTGTTCTTTCATTTTCGTATTCAATTATTTTCATAAATATGAGTGATAATCTAGTAACAACTGATATATGATCTAAGGAAATAAATCATATAATCTAATATTTCAGAATATTACAAGATCTGTTGTGATGAACTATTCCATTGGAATATCCACAAAATATTATAGATTAGTTAGAAACCAATGAAGTGTACGCAATAGGGTAAATGGATCTTGCCTAATGAAATTTATCAAATTTTTTTTTGATGAAAGGGTACTTGTTAGGGTGAAAAGGCCATTATTTTTTATGGATAGGGATAGCATCCAACCATGTATCAATATGTTTTTCAATGATTCCAAGATCAATTCCATGTATATCTAAATACAACCACAAAAAAACATTACAAACTTCTTAGAAGAGGGATTTGTAGGTGAAAATCTCTTAAGGGGAACAATTTGCACCAATAAGGATGTTTTCAGTGACACCAGGCATAACAAAAATATCCACCCTAACAATAGGTGAAATGTTTTCCATATTACCTTCCTAAAAGCATCATGCACACGGATGTGATTCTTAAAATGATCATATTTTTCATGCATATCATCACAATGATAAAAGTAGGAATGATGTTGCATATCACCCCAAGGATAATTTGGAGTAGTAAATGAATCTATAATTTCTTCATCGAAATGAAAGATAGGGGTAAGTAGATAGATTCCACATTATCAAGTAACTTTGTAGTACTGGTAGAATATGGGATAATGGACCCACTGTTAATCCCATAGGATTGAGAGGTTTGGCTCACATAGGATACTTGTAGAGAGGAAGACATAAAACCAGTGGATGGGGGGCCCATCAATGTTGATATGTAGGGAACATTAGGCATATAAGGGGTGCTCAAATGTATGTATGATGAAAATGAAGTATTTTCAAAATATATTACTCCCATGGAGATTGGGATGCAAATAACATGCACGTGTTCTCATCAAGTTTGACAAGAGGAGGACCAAATTCAACAATATGTTTTCCCTCATTCTAAACAAACCTTTGACATCAAAGGTGGACATCATACATGAAAGGGGTTGGCTTATCCTTGTGAGATGAATCAATATGATGAATGATAGCGAGGACATCTCAAAATTGGGGTATGTTGGGTCAATGATGTGAATTTATGATAATACTGACCATATGTATCGCATAAAGCACATGGGTGGTTGGTGAGAAATAATTGAATGTGCTTGGTCAAAATTTCATGCAGATAAATTTTTACCATGGAAGTGGATGAATTGGGTTCTAAATCATCAACATTAAAAATATCCTTGAATTCTGGGAGCATTGGAAAATTGTTGGTTACATGGCCAGTGAGGTCAAATAAAAAACATGAGGGGATCACTTTAAGTGTAGTGGTTTGGGTGGCCATAGCATGTCCAAATTTGTTATTGCCCCTAGTATTTTTGAATTTTCCCCTATGGTAAATCCTTTCCTAGGTTTGGTAGGGACTATCTGATTGCAGGCACACCCACAGGCATGTCCGCTCACATGATCTTCTCTTTCTTCGGCCCGAAGAACATTAACTGGTCCTTCTATTCCCCGATCATGAAATCTACACCCACTGATCTCTTCGTGTGATTCCCCCTCTCTTTACTTATCCGGGAATCGGAACTCACGACTTCGCGAGTCCAATGGTCGAGCGCTACACTCTCAAATCATCGACTGCCGATACAGTTTACGCTGACCCTTTCCTTTACCCTGTTGGAACTTTCTCTATCGGGATCTCGGCACTCACAGTGTCGAGAAGCTCAGTTTTACAATCCCAAGTCCCGATATCCCGAAACTCCGATGAGTTCGCACCTTTGACTTTTCAATGATCCCGTCACCTCGTTGGGATTTCGGACTTCGCGGGATCATGAATCCTGATGTCCAAGCTTAGGGACTTCTCACTGTGAGATCCCAATCAGATGTGCCACCTGTCCTCCACTCTGACTCCTGTGGCCCACACTCTTCTCCTTCTCGTTGGGATATCGCGTATAGTGATTTCGCGATTCCAATTGCAATGTTTTGGAGTTCCAACCTACGAAACCCCGATATGATGATTTCACGTGTAAATCCAATGGCCCCTGTGGCTCGAATCAACGGCTCTACCCCTCCTGAGCTTTGAACCTTTTGACGCTTCTACTGTAATCTCCCTACTTCTCCACAAGATCCAATGGCCCACGAAAATTCATGGATTCTCCTCAGAGAATTCCGACCATCCGCTTCTCCTAGTGAAATTCTGCGAAACGACTAAGTGTTCTTCTACAGAACTCGTCCACCTGCATGCAACCTTATGATGCTTTCTTAAATCGTCAAGGCACAACTCCTCTGCACTGTCCTTCGACAAACTCAAAGGCCTATTCCCCCTGAGATTTCTCACAACTTTAAGTCTTCTCAGAAACACCCTTTGCACGCACTCCTTGCGGCAAACCTTCAACCTCGACTAAGTGTTAAAGTCCCTCGACTCTACGCATGCATGCAACAACAGTCCTTCGAGACTTCACTCAGGTTCGTAACCGTGAGACTTTTACCTAGCTTGCGCACTCCTTGCATAGCTCCTGTGCCCAACTGCACCTTTGGGATGAATGAGAACAAAAGCTATCTCTATTTGAACCCTCTGTCAATGCACTCCTTGCGGACACTTCAACTGCACTCCTTGCAGGAATTATCTGGCTCAAATAGAGAAACAATTGAAACTCATTCCTTCACCCTTTTAGACTTCAATTTAGACATGAAATCATATACACAACATATAAAAACAAATGTATAACAGGAAGCAACCATTCATGAGCATATCAACATCAATACACAGAGAAGAGACACAAAACCATGAATCTGAATCAATCTCTCTTCTATTAATTCAAATGTCTGTACATGGGTGTTCTTCACATAGCTCTTTGCATGCTCTTGCTCTTCTTGATTGATAAAGTTACAATGCACAATGAGGGTGTCTATATCCCGTATCCCTCTTGCGCTCTACAACTATCTAGTCTAGAATTAAATTTCTATCTACCTTCATTAACTATCTTAAATGCCATCTACCTACTAAGGATGAGAGCTAAAGGCTCAAGGTCCATTTACAATATACAAGTGTGCCCTTCTTAAATGACTACATTTAAGTTCACACAACAATTTCAAGGAGTTTTCAAAAGTTGTGCTGGCGCTTGTCCAGCTGTCTCTTTGGCTTTTACGCTAGCTCGCTTGATGTTGGTGATGCTCCTGCATCATACTCCCTTGCTTGGAAACTTTCATGGGATCCTTTCCATGAGATCCTGCACGGTCTGTCCATGCTTGTGTATCTCCGCCTCATTCTCCCAGCTGGCATCTTCAATTGGATGATTCTTCAATTTGACTAGATACTTAAAGTATTGCTTTCTCCTGGTCCTCTTGCTCACTCTCTTGTCCAGTATACACTCCATCTGCGGCTTCTCTGCAACTAACATCTACTTCGTCCACTAGATCACTGGCTGCTCATTTCTAGTTCCTGCTTCTCCAGCTTTATATGGGTACAAATTTGAGATATTGAATATCGGAGAAATTCCGATCCCATCGGTTAACTCAATCTCATAAGCATTTTCCCCGAACTTCTTCAATACCTTGCATGGCCCAATTTTCTTCATCTTCAATTTATTGTATGTTCCTCTCAAGAACCTTTCTTTTCTTAGATGTGCCATAACCAGATCACCAACCTCAAACTAAAGTTGTCTCCGATGCTGATCGGCTCTGTGCTTATACTCCTGACTTGAATTCAACAATCGTTCCTTCACCTGGCTATGAAGTTCTTTCATCGCTTCTGCGAATTCTTCTGCACTAGCGCTCCTAGTCACATTCTATTCTGAATCCCTCAGTTCAAAAATTCCCCTCGGCTGCATGCCATATACGATCTGAAATGGATTCTAGCCTGTGCTTCGGTTGACTGAGTCATTGTACGCAAACTCTGCCTACGGTAATATGCTATCCCACTGACTGTGGTGCTCTATCACCAAGCTTCTCAACAAGTCTCCCAGACTTTTTTTCACTACTTCTGTCTGTCCATCCGTCTAAGGATGATAAGCTGAACTAAATGCTAAGTTAGTTCCCAGCTTCTTCCATAAGGTCCTCCAAAAATGCCCTATGAACTTTGTATCTCGATCCGAAACTATACTCCTTGGCAAACCATGAAGTCGAATGACCTCTTTGAAGAATAGGTTCATAATGTGAGTCGCATCGTTGGTTTTCTGACATGGAATGAAGTGTGCCATCTTGGAAAATCTATCCACCACCACAAAGATTGAATCAACACCTCTTTGTTTTCTTGGCAACCCCAATACAAAATCCATGCTTATCGCTTCCCACGGCCTTTCTGGTATGGGCAATGGTTGATAAAATCCCGCATTCTACTTCCTTCCCTTCAAATGCTGGCAAAATATACATCTATACACAAATCTCTTAACATCCGCTCGCATTCCCGGACAAAAATATGACTCATTTAGCTTTGCGAATGTTTTTTCATGGCCAAAGTGTCCTGCCAATCCTCCACTGTGTTTCTCCTTTAACAAGCTCTCCCTCATGGAGCATTTCAGAATACATAGCTGATTACCCTTAAAGAGCAATCCTTCCTGGATCATGTACTCGTCCCATTGGCTTCAGTGTCTGAGAACTGGATTCTCAGCTGCTTCGTATGCTTCCTTGAAATCCTGATCATCTGCGTACATGTCCCTAAGGTCATCAAAACCCAATGTTTTGACTCGGAACTCCTGCAACAACAAACACTTCCTGCTCAAAGCATCAACAACTTTGTTAGCAGTACCAAAAATATGCTTAATCACAAATGTGAAATTCTGCATATACTCAACCCATTTGACATGTTTATGATTCAACTTCTCCTGTTGAGTCACAAACTGCAATGCATGATTATCACTGTACAATAAAATTCTTTTGGGATCAAGTAATGCCTCCATTTTTTCAATGCCTTTATAACAACATAGAACTCCTTATCATAAGTGGAGTATTTCAATTTCGCTTCATTCAACTTCTTGTTGAAATACACTATCGACCTGTCTTCTTGACTTAAGACTGCCCCGATTGCAAATCCACTTGCATCGCATTTCACCTGAAATTTCCTCAGGAAATCCGCCAACACCAAAACTGGTTGTTCCATAATCTTCCTCTTCAACAGATTGAAATTTTTTTCAACCTCTGCTATCCAGTGAAAAGACTTGTGTCTTTTCTTCACTGTATCCATCATCGCTGCACTAATTCCACTGAAATTCCTGATGAATTTTTGGTAGAAGCTAGCCAAACCATGAAAACTTCTCACCTCAAATATACTCGTTGGTGATGACCAATTCTTAATCACTTCCACCTTATTTGGATCCATCCTCAACTCATTCGCCGAAATAACAAAACCCAAGTAAATGAGCTCTGTCTTCATGAACGAGGATTTCTTCATATTTATCAATAGCTTCTCCTGCTGTAGTCTCTGCATCACTGTAGCCAAATGCTTTAAGTGCTTTGCCACTGATTTAATGTAAATTAGTATGTCATCCAAATACACAATGACAAATTTCCCGATGAACTCCCTCAGGACTTCGTTCATCAATCTCATGAAGGTACTTGGCGTATTTGTTAATCCAAATGACATAACAAGCCATTCATACAACCCTTCGTTGGTTTTGAATGTTGTCTTCCATTCATTGCCTTCTCTCATGCGAATCTGGTGATATCTGCTTTTCAAATCAATCTTTGAAAAGTATCTTGCTCCACTTAAGCAATCCATCATATCATCCATCCTCGGCAATGGAAATCTGTACCTGATGGTTATCTTATTGATCACCCTCGAGTCAGCACACATCCTCCAGCCTCCGTCTTTCTTTGGACTGAGTACTATTGGAACAACACATGGACTCAAGCTTTCCCTGACCAAACCTTTGTCCAACAACTCCTGGACTTTCCTTTTTACCTCTTCATTCTCTTGCAGTGTTAATCTGTATGTGGCTTTGTTTGGAAAACTGGATCCTGGTATGAGATCAATATGATGACTCACACTCCTAATTGGTGGAAACGAATGAGGTAGTTTGTCCACTATGATGTCAGTGAACTCTTCCAGCAGTTCCTGAACTTCATCTGGTAAATCATCCACTCTTGTGCTAGTCAGAACAATCCTCGACTTTCTGACGACAATGAACTGTGGATCCTCCTTCTTCTTAACCTCGGTAAGAAGTTCCTTCCCACTCATGAGAAGTACAGTGTTACTCACT
Source organism: Picea engelmannii (assembly GCA_009831015.1). NCBI lineage: Eukaryota > Viridiplantae > Streptophyta > Pinopsida > Pinales > Pinaceae > Picea > Picea engelmannii. Next base: position 1,025,197 of record ML779063.1, on the reverse strand, counting down.
TCCGGATTCACCTCCTTATCCTTTATCGGAAGCAACATGTGTGTCCTCCCATTCTTCTCCAGGGTGTATGTGTTCATTCTCCCATCATGAATCACATTCCTGTCATATTCCCACGGTATACCTAACAATAGATGACAAACATCCATAGGAATGACATCACACAATATCTTATCATTATATCCCCCTATCTTAAATTCAACCAAGCATTGTTTTGTGACAGTTACCTGGTGTCCCTTTTGTAGCCACAAAACTTTATATGGGCTTGGATGATCAGTCGTCTCCAGCTCCAGCTTCTCTACCATCTCAGTAGATACGAGATTATCCTTGCTACTAGTGTCTACAATGACCTTGCATACCCTGTCCTTGGTCTTGCAAGTAGTCCTGAAAAGTCTGGTCCTTTGGACTGAACTCTCCACCTCCTTTTTGGGTGTCAAAAGGAATTTTCATATCATCAACAATCTTCTGCCTTCTGCGTCTTCGGCTTCAACATCCCGCCTCTGTGCTTCGGTGATGTGAGCTTCCCCAATGTCCTTATTTTTATCTGGACACTCGTAAGACTTGTGCCTATTCTTCTCGCATGTGAAGCATGTGATTACTCCACCTCTGGTATGAGGAAAAGTATTTTTATCAACATAATCTCCTCTTTGTTCATTATGTGTCCTCTCTGCTCAGCATATTGATGCCCTCGCTGTGAGGTCCCACCTCTCTCAGTACGAGTCTGAGGTTTCTTCTAGTCGTCCCTGGGCTTCTAGGTTCTTTCCTGGGCAACTGATTTGCCTCTAGGCTGAATTCTGCCTCGGCCCCTCTAACTCTGTTTTCAGCTCAGCTTCTCTTTAGCTTTCAGAGCCATCTGGTAAGCATCTTCCACCGTCCGGATGGTTACCATGCTCATCTCATCCTGGATATCATATCTCAGGCCATTCATATATCTAGCAACTTTCTCATCATCGCTCTCCCGATGACCTGCTTTGATGTTCAGTTTATAAAATTCCTCAGTGTATTCTTTCACTATCATCATCTTCTGTCTCAGGTTCTGCATCCTCCTGAACAAAGTAATTTGATAGTCCCTGGGGATGAATTTCGCCTTCATCTTCGCAATCATCCTGTCCCAACTCTTGATCTTCTTCTTGCCCTTGCAACGTCTGTCAACTTGCAGTTCATCCCAACACAATGTTGCATGTCCTTTCAAGAGTGTGACAACATGCTTGACTTTCTTGTCTTCTTCGACATCTTCATAGTCGAAGTATGTATCTAGAGCTCTAATCCAGTCTAGAAGCTCCTCTACATCCAAGTTTCCCTCATAAACTGGAATGTCCATCTTTGCTCTTGCACCCATCCTGGAAATAGCTCTGATCAAACGTTCGTTTGATGCATCTTCAGCTGCAACTTCTTCTTCATGTTCAACCTCAATTTCACTTTCAAAATCACTCAGATCCCCTGCACTGGCTATGCGTCTTTGCACTGTATCCATGTCTTCGAGTCTCACTCGGAGATCTCGCATTTGTCTCTCTATGACTGGATCTGTTACCTTCCTGCCTCTTCTTCTCGGCGCCTCCCTATCCTCTAGATTGGGTGACTGTCTATCTCTTCTCGGCGACATGGTGAATTCTCTCTTCTCTGCTACAGAAAGAAAAGAACCTTTCTGTGCTCTGATACCAACTTTGATTGCAGATGCACCCACAGGCACGTCTGCTCATAGTATCTTCTCTTTCTTCGGCTCGAAGAGCACTAACCGGTCCTTCTATTCCCCTATCAGGAAATCTACACCCACAGATCTCTTCATGCGATTCCCCCTCTCTTTAATTATCGGGGAATCGAAACTTGCGACTTCGCGAGTCCAATGGTCGAGCACTACACTCTCGAATCCCTGACTGCCAATACAGTTAACGCTGACCCTTTCCTTTACCCTGTCGGAACTTTCTCTATCGGGATCTCAGCACTCGTGGTGTTGAGCAGCTCGGTTTTCCAATCCCGAGTCCCGATATGCTGAAACTCTGATGAGTTTGCAACTTTGACTTTTCAACGGTCCCGTCACCTCGTCGGGATTTCGGACTTCGCGGGATCGCGAATCCTGATGTCCAAGCTTCAGGAATTCTCGTTGTGAGATCCCGATAAGATGTTCCACCTGTCCTCCACTCTGACTCCTGTGGCCCACACTCTTCTCCTTCTCGTTGGGATATCGCGTATCGTGATTTCGCGATTCCCGTTGCAATGTTTTGGAGTTCCAACCTATGAAACCCCGATATGCCGATTTCACGTGTAAATCTGACAACCCCTATGGCTCGGATCAATGGCTCTGCCCCTCTTGAGCTTTGAACCTTTTGACGCTTCCGCTGTAATCTCCCTGCTTCTCCACAAGATCCAACGACCCACGGAAATTCACGGATTCTCCTCAGAGAATTCCGACCGTCTTCTTCTCCTGGTGAAATTCTACAAAATGACTATGTGTTCTTCTACATAACTCGTCCACCTGCATGCAACCTTACGATGCTTGCTTAAATTGTCAAGGCACAACTCCTCTACACTGTCCTTCGACAAACTCAAAGGCCTATTCCCCCTGAGCTTTCTCACGACTTTAAGTCTTCTCAGAAACACCCTTTGCATGCACTCCTTGTGGCAAACCTTCAACCTCGACTAAGTGTTGAAGTCCCTCGACTTTGCGCACGCCTGCAGCAGCAGTCCTTCGAGACTTCACTCAGGTTCACAACCCTGAGACTTTTACCTGGTCTGCGCACTCCTTGCACGACTCCTGTGCCCAACTGCACCTTTGGGATGAATGAGAACAAAAGCTATCTCTATTTGAACCCTTTGTCAACGCACTCCTTGCGGACACTTCAACTGCACTCCTTGCAGGAATTCTCTAGCTCAAATAGAGAAACAATTGAAACTCATTCCTTCACCCTTTCAGACTTCAATTCATACATGAAATCATATACACAGCATATAAAAACAAATGTATAATAGGAAGCAACCATTCATGAGCATATCAACATCAATACACAGAGAACAGACACAAAACCATGAATCTGAATCAATCTCTCTTCTATTAATTCAAATGTCTGTACATGGGTGTTCTTCACACAACTCTCTGCATGCTCTTGCTCTTCTTGATTGATAAAGTTGCAATGCACAATGAGGTTGTTTATATCCAGTATCCCTCTTGCGCTCTACAATTGTCTAGTCTAGAATTAAATTTCTATCTACCTTCATTAACTATCTTAAATGTCGTCTACCTACTAAGGACGAGAGCTAAAGTCTCAAGGTCCATTTACAATATACAAGTGCGCCCTTCTTAAATGACTACATTTAAGTTTGCACAACAATTTCAAGGTGTTTTCAAAAGTTGTGTTGGCGCTTGTCCAACTGTCTCTTTGGCTTCTGCGCTGGCTCGCTTGATGTTGGTGATGCTCCTACATCACTATCTAGGCCTATGTAGATTCTATAGATGACATAGGGGTAGTAAATGCAACCTGAATATGTGTCAATACAAAATGAGGAGTTGACATGGAGGGTGAAAGGGGGGTAAGATTATCCCCAAGGTAAGATTAGGATATGGAAGGGGTGGATCAGGAAAATGATATGGGGAGGGAATTCCCCTCATAGGACTCCCTTTTCTCAAGTGCCATTCCTATTTTCCCCTCCAAGAATAGTATTACCTCTGTGATGGTTATGTTGACTTTTCATAATCTTGTCTTGGGGATAATCCCCATGATGGTGTTAAGGATATGGAAGGGGTGGATCGATAGATAAATGTAAAGAATAAGCCTCGGACAATGAAGGTGTTGATGCAATAGGTTTTGGGGATGTTGTCAACATGAAGAAATTAGATGGATTTGGAGGTGTTATTATCAATGAAGGATCGTAATATGAGCCTAGAAATGAATAATCTTTGAATATTATAGGACTAACATAAGAAAAGGGTACATGGAAGGAAAACAAATTTAGGATTTTTTTGAACTTTGGGATCATGGTAAGTAAGCTGATCAATGGTAATGGCCTTTCCATCATGGGGTAATATCATAGTATGGATAACCAAGGAGAAAATATCCTTCATGAAATACATAAAATTATGCCCTCAAGCAATATTATAGTCCAAGCAAGAATCTACAACCTCAACATTGATAAGGACTTGTTTTCCATCTAGTTGAATAAGAACATTATGATACAACCCTTCTAGTTGGGAGGGTCTGCCAATGTATCCAAGAAGGGTGATCATAGATGGAACAATATCAAGAGAACCTAAATTATTCCAGACATGGGTGGACATCACACATGCGTATACACCTTCATTGATAATGCATAGATGAATATAAATGTTTTTTTATTATGACTGGAAGCTAGAAGGTGACATAATGGGGAAGAAAAGGATTAGCTTTGTCAATATAAAAAATAATCATTATGTCATCCAAAGGATCGACCATACCCAATGCAGATAGCAAATAGGGAAAGTCTAGAGGACTTCTATTGATGACATAACCATAGGAGATTGAGATAGATCATCAAATATTTTGTATTTATGAGTAGCTCATGCATGAGGGTTGTGGCCATTATGATGTAAAGAAACCTTTGGCACCTTTGGAGAAAGATCAATGATAGATTGGAAAATACACAAAGGCCCATTACTAAATAGGGGAGGATGATTTGGCTCAGTAGGAAATGCTTCAAGGGGCATTCCATGCTAATGGGATCGAGCTGATAGATTAATATTAGTTGAATTCATGTATAATATTTGGAAAATACCATCTCAAGAAGAGATGGAGTTGGAATATTGATCATAAGGAATGGTTTCTAGGGAGGATATAAATCCTTGTGTTGAAAAGGGGTATAGTTCACATGACCAAGGTGTTGAGGAAAAGGTATGAATCACCTTACTCAAACATTTTTGAATCTTACTAGGCTAAGGTAAGATAATTGGGATTGTCACCCAAGGTTTATAGCCTAAGTCAAAATTATCATTTGATCCATGAGAAATAAGTACAAGGGATCAATGTCGGTTTTTTATGATAATTAACTCTGTAAAAGAAATAAAATATAAAATGTATATATACGATGTTTTAGAAAAAGAAACAAATGAAATACCAAATCCGGAAAGTATAATAAAAATACACAAGTGAGACAAAACCACAAAATGATTTATTTATTGATTTCATTCTGAGATACAATAATAATCCTCTTTGCAAACCCCTGTGAGGGTGTGGACCAAAGTCAAATTTAGAGGTCTATGATGGGAACCATACAAAAAGACTTTGACAAGAAGAGAAGATTAAGACTAAAGATTTGGATCAAATTTGTCGCAAAAACATCATTTATTGACTCTTTCAATAACAAGCTGTTGAAGTATATGACTCAATCTTTGAATCTTGTTACCTTCAATATGCCCCTTATATTAGAAAATTCTTTCCTTTCTCTCCTCCTTGTCTCTCCTTGTGATGAGATTTTATCTCTTCAAAAGAAGTTGTGGTAGTTTCAACTACCTCTTTAGTTAAGTCTTAATTGACTTAAACACCAATTAGGGACAAATAATAATAGTAAAATAATAAATAATAAATAAGGGTATATTGCATAATAACTAATAGGAGAGACCCCCCAATTCCTTTTGAAATCTTTTAAAGTTTTAATTTCCTTCTTGTCACTCCACAATTTATCCAAACAATAAAATATGCCACCAATTAAAAACTCATATATCATGCATTTAAATTTCCCTTGTGTCTCCCAAAATCATTCACATGTTTGCCAACAAATTTTTTTTTTCCATCTAATAATAGATATATGAGAGATGTCCAAAAATGTAATATCACAGTGTCTAAAAAATAAAATTCAAAACAAAAATTAAACTCTTCATCTAAGAGACATGAAATTGAAAAACCATATTTTCTATGTGAGGCATTCAACCTATTTTCACTTCTTGTTGATTTGTCTGCTTTATCTACTGATGTAGCTCTTTCAACAAGAGGCTAATTTGACCCTTGGGGTTGAATTTCACTAAAAACTGGAGACTGTGCATCATTTTGTTGGGCATGTGAAGTGATTGATTTTGAAGACTCTTTAGAGGAGTTAGAGTGAGAAGCCACTCTTTTTCCTTTATCTTCTGAAATCTCAGGGATGGAGGTATTCAATATTTTATTGGAATGCGAAGACTGAACAAGGGGAATAACATGGTCAACTTGCTATCCATGTTGGTTCAATGGAGGTAGTGGAGGAAGTCACAACGAAATGATGGGATTCCATTGTGATGGGATGTAGGTTGGTGAACAAATTATTGCCACCCATCATTAATGGGGACTTCTGGTTGGAGAGAAACATGAACAGGTGCACGTGCATTTGAAAAAATTTAACAAGGTTGGAAATGGGGTCTCTCAAGTCTAGGATGAGGTTGGAACACTCCTTGACCAATTAGGTTGAAGAGCCTAGCTTGAAACAATTGATTTAATTCTTGCGGGTCACATCAAAATGAATAGAAAATATGGGTCTCCTATGGCCTCTTTGCAAAAAATATTTGTGTCCCTGTTTCCTCCTCTGCCATGGATACCTTAGCTAAAAAAATTCATATCTAAAGTAAATTCAAATCAAAATATGAATCAAAATAACTAATCAATCATCAAATACTCTGCCTAAAGATAAAATTGAAATATTTTGTCCTTAATTTCATGCATTGATGGAACAATTCATCACTTTGTATATAAAAACCATAATCATTTATAGCTTGGTCCATAATATCATTTAGAACATGGAGATATAAATACATGTAGGATATGGCCAGATTTGTAATAAATGAAAAATGGATTCATGACAGGGAAAATATGAATACTGTTCTAAATACAAAACAATATTAAGCCGCGAATACATATTATATACCCATATAATCATCCTCATATAATTGCAAATCTCCTCAACTCTTGCTATACTCTTCATTTGAAATTTTTCCTCTTAAAAGCCTTCAAACTATCAATTGTTTTTATGAGAATCGGGACATGGGAAATTAAAATGGGAATAATGAAGGGTTTGTGATTAATGAAAAATGAATATAATGAGTGGGAAATGAAATCATACCATATCCTTTTATCATTTAAAACATATCTCAAGTTTGAATTTCCCCTTTTCTATGTAATTTTTGGAAAATAAATTAACAGAACAAAATTTCCAAAATCTCTTTTATCAAAATGTTTTTATCCATAGAACAACACTCTTTTAAACTATGATCTATCAAAATTTTCATCCACTAAACTCATCTTTATGAAAAATTGAATCCAATATCAAGGTGACAAAGTGCAAGAAAACTTAACCCATAGTCCATATTATTTGTCACATCTCTGCTTATAAGAGGTCATAGTCTAATCAATGCCGAAATTCCCAAAAGATTGTGCCGACCAAAAAATCCCAATAACATGCTATCAAAACTCATGAAACGAATTTGTAGTGGTAAATAAAAACAAGCAAGTCATGGCCTGATGCCTAAGTCAAGGGACTCATACAATCTTTTACAATAACTCCCAAATTTAACCACCCATTACAGAAGGAACAAATCGAAGGAAGGAGCAAGAGAAACCCTCATTTTGAAATAAAACCCAATTTACAAGTAATGAGGAAAAATCAAAACTGTTCAAGGGTTGACTATATGAAAAGTTGAAAGGGAGGTTGACATAAAGACTTCTTTTAGCATGGCTAAGATGGAAACATAGGGAAATGTGAGCTACAACCATGATACACAATACCCAACAAACCTTCATGCATTCATACTGCTGTGGTTTGAAACCATAAAATAACACAACACTTATCATAATCAACCTGGTAAACATTTCCATAAGCCTGAAACCAACAGGAGTTAAAAATGGGTTTTTTAACAACATTTGTTTGAATACTTCTCTAAAAGAAAAACTTGTAATGAGTAGGAAATAAACCCTTGGTGGAGGATAGAAGACCAAAATCATGAGAAATATCAACAGTGCATTATTTACAAGAACCCATCTCAACTTTGTTTTTTGAAACTGTACAAAACCGAGGTCATGGACATCATAGCATTTGAACTTGTCATTTTATTCCATTAAAAACCAGAAAATTCCTCATTCAAGAACAAAGAGAAAATTCATAGCGTAGATACAACATGCAAACAAATGAGCTAATATCCCAATTTTATCAGAGTAGGAATAAACCATTGATGGCAGAAGAGTTAAAGAGTTCCATACCTGTTAAAATTTGCTCAAAATCCATGAAGAAGCAACCTAAAATCTCAACATACCACCACAAAATATGAAGCCATAGTTAATAGCATCGATGAGCTCTCAAACATATGGCAATACAAAAAGTGGTATACCAACAAAAGGAAATTAGCCGAACTCATTTACTCTACGTCACTTCAATCATCAACCAACCATTAAATGAAACCAATAAAACCTTACACGGTGGAGCACACTTAGTGCCAACTCAACTCCAATCTCATGTCATATATCAACCAAGCATTTGATACATATCCCATACACACTATCAGATAGGAGCATCATTATTTTTTAAAGAAGTCAAATTAAATAAAACACCAAGTAACACAAAGTATGATATATGAGACTTGCATTCATCCATACTTGCGCGTGATAGCCCTACCATAACTTTGGAACATTTATACGATACCATTGGTGATATATGATAAATAAAACTTGACCAACACTTTTATCATTTAAAACATATTTCATTAATAACCATATTTGCACTCATAGCACATCATTGTATTTGTATGCAACATAGTTTGCTTGGAGGTCCCTTTCTTTTGGCGAATATCACATTGTCTAAAGTGAAATATGAGGATGGAAATATCACCAATTACCATTATGGAGATACTTATGCATGCAAGAACATCAAATAACAATTAGATCCATTTTTTTGTGTGTGAAAGTCATATTGTCTAGGAGGAAATAAACTTATTACACTTTTCTCCTAAGGGGTCCCACCTGTCAATTATTAATATCATATAATATAAGTATAATGTATTGCAATTCTTTGTAGACATGATTCTCATTGAGCTTTTATGTGTCAACAAAAGGTATGGTATAAACACCCTTAGGATTTTTTTGATCAATGTCATCTTTAGCACAATCCAATGTGCCTTTGAGGGTTTTAGGAGGAACAAAGGTGACCCAAACATTACCTTTCTTTTAAAAAAAATCAAAATTTTCTATGGTTCCTTTGATATAACCATGATCATATTCCTCTCACCAATTGTTTCACAAATGATTTGGTGTCCACTCCTAGCCTTTAAGATGACCTTTTTGAACTAATGTTATTTATAGCCATTGTTTTTTAAAACATCTAGTAAGTGTCAAAGTTCCTGCTCTACATCATCACTTTCTGAAACATGGATTTCTCAAATCACCAATTTATTGATGATGTCACGCTTTTGAGCAAGGTGGTGATGAGAGTCAACGTGGAGATACCTATCTGTAAGTGTCTTCTTTCAATATACTTGATGGGATAGTGAACCATTATTTTTATTATAGATGAAGTTATCTAGGAATGGGATGCTATTGTTATTTTCCAATCCCATTTTAAATCCAATGCTATCAACTTCATTGTTCAAAATAACTTTGAACCTATGTAGGATTTCTTTACCATGTGGCCAAAGTATGTAGGTGTCATCTATGAATCTTTTCCAAAGTTTGGGCTTAAAATGATGGGATTCAATATTTTTGTTTTCAAAATATTCCATGTATGTAACAACCACTACAGGTGACAGTGGGGATCCCATTGCCACACCTTTAATTTGTTCATATATATTAACTATAAGTTGAAATACATTAACTTAAGGAAAACTTGAAACATATTTATGGTTTTCTTATCTGTGTTATATAATTTTTTCATTCTAATTATTTATCATGTGTGTTATTAACCTTAAATGAAAAACATTCGGCTGTGGATGTGGAATGTCATGTGATGGGAAGAAAATTTAGAGGAAGTGATAGTGTCTATTGAAATTAAAGAACATTTTTGTGACTATAAATAAATATATAAAGTGGAAGTTTATTATGTTCACAAGTGCATTCTATAGTGCATAGTGTAGTATGGGGATCACAGGAGTTCACTTACTGAGCATATGACACAACACATCCATTCCTACTATATTAAAAAATATTCATAATTTCACTAGATATTAAAGAATGTGTACTAAAATGTTTTTGTTGAAATCCCCTTGTAATACACCTTTCTAATTTAAACCCCCCTATTTTCACTAGATATTCTAGTTATATTTTTATATCATGAGAATTTTAATAGTCCTTTTTATTTTACCTCTAATATGGTGACATGAAACAACTCTTATAGTCCTAGATGAGGATTATGCAAATTGGTAGAATACATTTTTTTCCTTGTTTTAATTTAATCAATGAACCAATTATAAATTAAAAAAAAAAACTAATGTTGGTTCGTTTCATGCTTGCGTGCATCCTTCCTAATGTTAGGGGGTTAAGACTCATGGTTCATCCAGAGTTGACCAACAAAAAACCCAAGGCATCAACATATCAATTGTCATCCAAGACTGAGAACGGTCTCACCCGATAAACCACGGGGATGAGAAAGACCATCTGGCCTTATGTCAAGGATGAAGAAATAAACACACAAAGATCCATTGGGGATTGCATTAGTGTCATTCATTACAACTTACTTAATAGATGAAAAAATATAAGGGAAACAACACATTTAATCAGACACATAATTGACACACCATAAGTCTAGAAATAATGCATCTTTATTATCATCATCATTCAATCATGCAAAAACATACATTAAGCAAAAAATTCATTGACATCAATAGAGATTTCCTTTCTTATATGTTTCCCACTATTACATTACATTGTGCCATGCACATCTCTTTAGACTCTATAGAGAGGACAGACTCATACTTACAATCAGAGGAATTATAAAAGATATGCCCAGAGCGAGCTCAATAGCATCCATACATCAACAAACCACGAACCAACTCACTAACTAACTGACTGACTAACTCTCTTTCTGTTGTTGTTGCTTCCTTTTTTATCCTTCTCTTCTCTAGTTCTCTGTGTCTTTTATCTCTTTCTCACTCATTCCTCCAATTGTCAGTCCCACATGATTTTGTCACCTACTTGCATTCCACATATCCTTTCTAGAATTGGAGAAATCATAGCTACCTTTCCAACTCATCTTATTTCTAATCCATATTCCCTTGTGATGTTGGAATTAATCATTCAAGAAGATTTCTTGAAGATCATTTTCTCAATTCTGGTGTGCATGCATTGTCTTCTTGATTTCCAGAACACATCCTAAAACTCAAATCAATGTGCATTGGTAGAACTGTACTTGGTGTGCATCAATAAAAATTAATCTATCACATGCTTCTTATCAATCCTCATGCATATTCTTGAGCACACGTAAAACTGGAATGAGTGTGCACAACTTCGTTTGTGCACTATAAATATTTACCCAAAAAATTGGGTGCCAATAGGCCCCCACCACTATTACTTGGCTCATCCTCGAGCCAACTGCATCAAGGAATGATCAATGCCACAGACGAAACGATGTTCTTGAGTTCCTGTAAAAGATCCTTGAATTGGATTAGGTTATTTTAGGATTCCTTGGATGTCCTAGGTGAGTTAAATGACTGCATCAAAATCGGTTGTTGTGACTTGAGGACTGTCAAATCAATTGTGTTTATTTTCTCAATCAAAGGGTTGGAAGCAACCTATGAATCTATGATTTGGGTGTAAAACATTAAGGCCTTATTGGCCAGAGAGGTGATGAGTTATGATATACTCTGTTGCTCATCCCGAGCTGTAGTAATCTCTTTTGTCTTTGATGTAATAGCTACCATCAAAGTTATGCATTCTTTGAGAGGTAGCGAGGCCAATTTACGCTTATGTTGGGTGAGAAGGACTCGTATATGGGAGAGTAACCCCGCAATAAACCATTCTCTATGTTGTACATACTAGATATAAAACATTGACCTATCCAACAAAATATTGAACCATTGGTCATAATCCCACATGATCTCTCCTTGTTTCTGTTGAATCTCCTTGATCTTCATAATACACTAAGACTCAGACTTGGGCTTTTGAAATTCCTTAAGCATATATATTTTTATTTTTTTCAGGGACCTTGTCTATCCCATTGGTGTAGTGGCCTTGTACATCATATACCACGTCAGGGCTTTATCCCTAAATGTGGTCACTAAATGTGAAATCTTTGATGCCTCATTTGTGATCCTCTTCATAGACCATATATCTTCACAAATAAACCAATGTTGTTCTCCATAATCTTTACCCATTCCATGGAATGAAGGTAACCTCTAGGTACTATCTTGATTCGCCATCCTTAATCTCTAACTATTTCCTCTGAAATAACTATTGGGTGTTATAATGATCAATATTGATACTCTTCTTGGTGAAGTAGAACTGACTTCATTTTCTTCTTCACTCATCACTTATTTTCTATCTACTTCTACTCTTTCTCCTACTCCAATCACCTTGCTATCTATTGTTCCTTCTTCTTGATTAAAAATGCACAAGGGGGATGGTTGAAAGGGGGGGTAACTCCATCTTATTCTAACATCTCTTGTGAGGTGAACCAAAGAGTTTCCTACCTGCAATTGCACAAGAACATCCATTATCGCTAACTCTTCTCTCCCACCACTAGATGATCCTCTATCTTCCTCTCCATCTCCCATGCCTCTACTATGTGCCTCATCTTCCTCCAAGGTTGTAACACTTTGCACTAACCAAGGGGTTCATAATTCATCTTATGGGCCCCTACAACAGCAACAACAACAACTAATACTACTATCATTATCCCTATTGGACACCCTACTCTCAATGCCACACCTCTTCGCGAGATTATTTTCATCTGTGCTCCTCTCTGGAACAACACACTCTTCCACACTTCCTCATGGTGCAATCTCCTTTCTCTTCATCCTAGGCATGCACCCTCATCACGCGCCCCTTTCCATTTTCCTTCCACTTCTTTATTCGACTCTCCTTCTTAACTCAAATCTTCTTACATATCTCTCGACTCTTTCTCTCCTCTTCTCCTCTGGGCCCATCCCACTCCTCACCTAATCTCAACAAATTTTGGATCCTCCTCAACTGATCCATGTCCTTTCTCATTTTTCTCCCGTCTTTTCATCCCCCCAAAGCTAGGGGAGTATACTCAGCCATCCTATCAGTCTCCATGTGCATCAACCCTTTCTCGATACTTTTTTTTTTTTATCTAGAGTTAGATTTCTTCCAATAACCTTCTTCTAGGACCTTCCATGATGGATACCACCTCATTTCTTTCCTTCATTATTCAAGGAAAGACTTTTAGGTCTTGACAATGGAACCATTTGTTGTTTCATTTCACACTTGCATGTGTCCTTCCTAATGATGGGGGGTTAAGACCCAGGGTTCATCTAGAGTTGACCAACAAAATCCCCAAGGCATCAACATATCAATCCTCGACCAATACTAAGAAAGGTCTCACCCGAGATGCCATGAGGATCATAGAGACCATCTGGTCTTATGTCAGGGATGAAGGACTAGACACACAAAGATCCATTGGGGATTGCATTCATGTAATTCATTGCAACTTACTTAATAGATGATAAAACATAAGGGAAACAACAAATTCAATCATACACATAATTGACACACCATAAGTCTAGAATTACTACATCTTTATTATCATCCTCATTCAATCATGCACATGCATACATTAAGAAAATCATTCATTGACAACAACATATCTTTCCTTATATGTTTCCTAGTGTTACATTACATCGCGACATGTGCATCTCTTCAGACTCTGTATATAGGAGAGACTCAAACCTACACTCATAGGAATTGCAAATCATATGCCCATAGCGAGCTCAATAACAACCATACAACAATCCAAGAACCAATTCACTAACTGATTGAATGACTAACTATGATTATGTTTTTGTTTCTTCCTTTTATATCCTTCTCTGCTCTGGTGCTCGGTCTCTTTGTTATAGCAAGATTTTCCTCACCCCATGCAACTTGCTCAGAAGGCTTTTTCCATTTCCCTATGCAGACTTGAAATCCCTTTTTGCAATTCCCAGAGCTAAAAAACATATTTTTGCACATATACGGGCCCTAACAATTATACAACATGTGTATATGCAAGTTGCACCATTACAACCCGTGTGCATTGGGTTTTGTGCCCAAAATTAAAAAAAATGGTGTCGAATTTCCATGTCACGTCACGAGATCCATGATCCTTGACCTTCCATATACCAGAAACGTTCTAAATCGGCCCTTCAATTCCGTTTCAAGGCTATAAATGGGCCATATCCAAGCCATGGAAAAGAGAGAAGAATTCAACTTTGAGAACAAAGTTACTCTAGAGAAATTATTCACTTCATATTGAGTCTGCATCCCTTTGTCCTTTTAAGTCTGAACACATTGTTCATCCCCCAAGCTCTTCCCTATTTGATGGAGAACCTCATTGTCTCTCTTATATGAGCATGCCTTTGGTGGAGGATTGAAATGGTGGAGGCCTAGATGGAAGGGACTTAGTTTCTCGATTTCGAATGTGCCGAGAGAGAATTTTGTCATTCATACACTTCTGTTGATTACATTTTAATAGAAATACTCTTTTTTCGTCTAATTAATGTCTGGCAAATATTTGAATTGTTATTCCATGGGCATATTTGTTATGAATATTGATGGATTATGCTATTATATGTGCTACATTTATATATTATCATCATATGCTTGTGTATCTTGGTTGTTGAGGACAAGTTGCAGGTGTATAGATTTGGTTCAAGTGCTCAATGGTGGGCTTCATTGAACGTCTGGATGAGGTAGGATCTTTTTCTTGTCTTGTTAGCATATTTGTTTATATAACATACTTGAGATTAGAGTTGATTTATGTAGTCATTTTTGTCTATTGTGGTTTACCCCATGCCATAGAGTGATTTTCCTCATAACACTCTTTCAGTTCTACCCTACTCGTTCCTCTATCTTCCAATCCTGCATGCTTATGTCACCTGCTTGCACTCCACGTACCCTTTCTGGAATTAGGGGAATCGTAACTACCTTTCCATCTCATCTTCTTTTTGCTCCACATTCCCTTGTGCTTCTAGCAGTAATCATTTGGGGATGTTTCTCGAAGATCCTTTTCTTGATTCCATCGTGCATGCATTTTCTTCTTGATTTTCGACATGTATCCCAAAACTTGGACAGACACACATGGGGATAAATGACTTAGTGTGCATTAACAAAACTTGATTCAGTCCCTGCTTCTTGTCAATCCTTGTCCATCTGCTTGATCGTACACAAAACTGGAATGAGCGCACATAACTTTGTTTGTGCGTGCGAGATATTTACCCAAAAATTTGGGTGCAAACATCTAACACCATTAATTTATTTGCATAATTAATGTGACCAAAAGGGTCAAAGTAGTTATTCAAATCACGCCTCCTCTTCTCTTTCCTAAAGGAGCAACGGAACGAAGAGACTAGTAGTAGAGAGGTTGGATTTTGAGTCATTAGAGTATCAATATGTATATTACACTCCGATGGCACAAAATCATCTCTAGAAGCTACATGCACAAATTCTTATGACCCTTTATTTGTTTCTATGGAATGGAGATTAATAAAAAAATCCTTACACTATATATCTTTTTCATGTCTTGGTTAAACCCTCTATTTCTATTGAAATCCTTGGTCAAATCCTTGATTTTAGAGGGTCTTATATTGATGGGAAAATATGCATCATGGGTTGATATGGAAGAGTTGGGAGATATGTCAAGCCATGCATTTCCTAAGAAACAATATAAATTGTTGTAAATGTTAGAGCTTCTTGGTGTAATATAGAGGGTTATGGACATTGAACAAATAAGAGGAAGAAGAGCATCTGAGGAGAATATATATGCTATTGTGGATGTTCGAGGGTGTGTATTACTATAGTCTAAATCATCCCCACTCTCCGCGCCACCCCTTATACCTAATTGAAACAACCAAAATACTTAATCTAACCCTCCCCCGATGCTTAATTCTAATCCCTCCCCCCATATCTATTGATTTTAGCATAGTAAAAATACCGCCAATTTTGGGCTAGAGAAAGTCTTTTGTTACCCCTTGATTTCTCATTTATGATCCTTCAAATATGTTTGAAAAAAAAACACCAGTTGGGTTCAACTCGTGGATCTACCCTCCCTTCATTTTTGTCATTTATCAGTTCTTAAAGATATCAACAATACTTTAGGCACCTACATCAAAATTGATCTAAAGTGAATTAAACTAGGTCCTTTCATGTATGCTAGAATATGTGCCATAGATTGACATAATTCAAGGACTACTAGACAAGATGTTCTTATAGTGGGAAAAATTTACATGGGTTAAGGTTTTGGATTATGAGAATAGTACTTTTTTGTGGTAGCTTTGCCAATAACTAGGTCATTTCAAGGATTCTTGTCATTGTGCACATGTTTACTCAAAAGGGAATGAAGGACACCAACCTAAAAAAAAGATGGCAAGCATCTAAGAAACCATATCTAGAGGATGAAGTAACTCAAAACTATGCCAATAAGGAGTATGTTACTCCATACAATGAGCATATTGTTTCTTCAGAAGTGCCAAATGAGGGTTGACACGAAGATGTGAATATCGAACATTCCTCCAAAGTGGACACTACTCTAACTAAACTTCCTCTATGAAAATGAAGAGACTTCACAAATTTGATACTTCTGATTTTGATAAGAAATTGGTTCCCTCTCATAATCTTGAATCTACCAAATTCTAAATTATGATGAATCATTATAGACCATTCTTTGGAGGTGACATAAAATTAAAAAAATATAATTTCATTCAACTTTTTAATAGAAGTGAAAATTATATATTGTTTAGTATAATATTGTTTAAATAATAATACTCCATAATAAATTCTTTAATGGAATATATGACAAATGAATGAATGTGATAATGATAAAAAAAATTATATTTAATTTAAAATAAATTCATGTTTAGTATAATATTGTTTAATTAATAATACTTCATAATAAATTCTTTATGATAAGATATATGACAAATGAATGAATGTGATAATGATAATTTTTTTTATATTTAATTTAAAATAAATTCATTTTAATCTTATATAATTAATTGATAACTTTTTTCTAATTAAAATTTTAATTATTATTCCTTTTAGTTTGTGAAAATTATATACATTATCTTGATATTTTTTTACATAATATATAATTAAGTTAAATTTTAATTCGACTTAGACTTGACGACAAAATTATGACACCCATAACGATTTACTCCTTTTAAAACAACTTTTTATTAAGATGTCATTGTTATTTCATTTTAATTTGTTAAAGTCATGTACATTATCCATTTCTTATATAAAACTAATATATAATTAAGCTAAATCCAATTTGACCACAGAATTATCAAGCTTGATAGATATGATTTTAAGTTGGGTCTCGGGCTCATCCTTGTAACTAACCATCAACGTTATGTAGAAATTGTATAAGAATATCTGTGTTGTGAGATTGTGACGTAGAATATAATACATGTATTTTAAGCAGGAGTTTCTACATTGTGATATGGATCCAACTAGTATTTCTATACACCAGCATAAATAAAGGAAAATACAGACCTTCTGACAGATGCTCCAAAGTTCTGAGAAATTATGTTCAAAATACGATCCAGATTGCTTAAATGCACCAGCCAAACAAAGGAAATTACAGACCTTCTGACAGATACTCCAAAGTTATGAGATATTATGTACAAAATACGATCCAGATTGCTAAAATGCACCAGCCAAACAAGCCCTAAAAAATATAAGATTTTCACTGTTCAGGAAACCAATGCCCGGATGTACAATCATATTGTTATTGTATCTAAACTTAGGTATCCTCGTTTGCGAAAATTTTGCATACGCTTCTTATTAACATTTTAGTGTGGAAGCTACAGAACGAGCCCAGAGCTTGAGATGTTCTTTCATATCCACTCCTCCTGCATTTGGGTTTGGCAGTTCCCAGTTTCCCATGGGCGATTCTTGAAACCCTAAAATCTTGCTGCTACTTTCATCATCGATTAATCGCTTCAATCCAGGAAGAAGAATCAGCAATCGGGGGGTCAACTGGTCCTTGCTTAACTCAAAACCAAGCTCCATGAAACCTTTTAGCTCTTGTAATTCTGGATCCATTCTACTCTTGGAGCCTCTCTTCTTGTTCTCCTTCTGTGTCAATTTCTTCCCAGGTGAAATGGTCTCCAACTTTGGCAGAGCGTTTGGATAGTGAAGGGCCAGAGTGTTGTGTTGAGGGACGTTGAGGCACATGTGGTGAGCTGAGGAGTTGCCTTGCCTTCTCTCAATAAGTGAAACATCGGGCTGGCCTCCCTTGATTGGAGCTGCTGAAAAATCTGCCATGGTAGATTACTGGGATACCGAAACCAGACGATCCTGCGAGACGTGATTCTTCTGTCACTGAACTGAGCAAGAGTCGTCGCAGTAATTGTAAATGAGTCTTGTGCCACTGCCCGACTAAAATACGAATTAAGATTGTAAAAAGCATGACATCGCCGCACGTGTTGAAGACGTTAAACGTGTTTAACGTGGACATTATGAGGCGGTCCTAAATTTGGTTTTTGTTCGGTCAACTGAAACACCGTGTGTTGAGCGACGGATGAAAACCAGACAGCAATTTCGTAATATTTTAAAGTCGATGATAACATTTAAAACTGAGCGTCCTTTACAGATGGACTGAACTATACAATCAATGTTGTATCCTTGAAAAGTATGTTCTGTCTGTGCAAAATGAAAGCCCAAAGCTTTAGGGATGCTGTATTTGACAACAGGTTTGGATCTGGATGGAGAGGGCCGAGGTCATATAACCTCCACGAGAGGTTTTATGAGTAATTGAGGCATGGCAGTCCGGTAGAGCGACGTGGCTATTGTTTTTTTTTACCATGGGAACAGCAACTTTTTAAGAGTATATTCAACAGCCCGCAAGTCAGATATATCAATAACTTGTGACTTAGCAGGGGCTGAGACGTCCCCAGATCCATCGAAGGTCTAACCTTGTGAACCTCTATTCCAGGGATCGTCTACCCTTCCAACCTTGTCACAACCCGTCAATATGAACATCCCTACCCCGCCTATTTTAAACTTGTGACCTCCCATAGCCATTGTTGCGCCCTGACCTCGAAATCTCTGTGGGCCAATCGATCCAAGGGAAGGTAACCTTCTAACTTAACATTCAGCATCAATCACTCAATCAAAATGATGTCATTAAAGTTTGCTCTCACATATGGGTGGAGCAGTTTCAGCTTTTTTCCATTCAATATAGAGACGTTTCGAAAAGACTGGGTCATGTGTACCTGGTAAACCAAGCAATCTCAAACAGTGTATAAACGTGACGAATGGTGTGGACGGATAGGTAGTATTTAACTATTAGTAATATGTAAATTTCGTTTGAAACAGTAGATATGTAAATTTATGTAAGTTTGGGATTTTTAAATTAGAGTATTATTATTTTATTTTATTTTGAATTGGTTAAGAACATGTTTTTGTTTCTAGGAGGTTACAGGTTCAAATCTAAAGGGAATAGGGTATGTATATCTCCTTAATTGTAAATGGAGGTCTCACAAACAAGTGGTCACAACAATTGGTCTCTGCTTGGTTATGCCCTTAAAATTAGATTATTATTATTAATAATAGGTGGATAGAGGTACACTCATTGTAAATGGGAAAAATCAATGATCTTTTAATTATAAATCTTAATCTTATGGCTAGCTATTGAATATGCTGACATATTCTTAGCTGTCCTCCCAATTCAAAATAAGATTTAAGATAGATCTAATCTTATGACTAACAATTAAGATGACATATTCTTAGTTGTACTCCCAATTCAATGAATGAGATTTAAGATAAATCTTAATCGTATGGCTAACAATTAAGATGATGGCATATTTTTCATCATCCTTATGAATCTATTTGTTAATTATATACTTTTTCACATTTACCTAATCATATTAAAAAAAAAAAAATTTCATATGATTACCACATTTAAATGATTAACACACATTACCTCAACCTCATTACCAACCTCATTACCATTACCAAGGATTGCAGTTAAGACATTGTTGGCAGGCATTTATCTAAAATTAATGCGTTTGGCCTGGCCATGTTATTTAAGGGATCGATGCATTTTCTGGCGTTTTATATTATGAGTGCCTTTATCTGATCGTATACTTGCAGCCACAATATCCATATTGCCACAATATCCATATTGCTATTGTAGAGCGATTGGGGACCGATTGGATGCATTGGAGCACAAGTTCAGACCCATCAGTGTTTCTGACATATTAGACTGGGAACAAGGCAAATAGAGTAAAGCATCAAGAGGACGAGGTAAGATCTTCCTCTGTTCTCTTCAGAATTTCTGGAAATGTGATTTAGGTTTTAAAATTTCTGTTATATAGCAATTGATTTAGGTTACATAACAATGAGATTTAGGTTACATAACAATGAGATTTAGGTTTTAAGTTTATTTTAGCAATGCGATTTAGATTACATAGGAATGCGATTTAGATTTTAAAATTTTTGGAATCTGTTTCTTTCAATTATGGTTTCCAGGTTAGGTTACATGGCAATGCGATTTAGGTTTAGTGATGAACTCATCCCTAAACCTAAATCATGTTGAAATTTGATATGATCTCTAATGTAATTTGAATTTATTCATCAAACCTAAAAATCTAACTGTGAATAGACGCATCAAAATATGAATAATTCTTATATGAATTTGAGTAGACGCATTAAACATAAATATGTAACTCTGATATGATTTAGGTTTATCTTTACATCTTTAGGTTTAGCTATGATGGATTTAGGTTTTAAAGTTTTATTTTTTCAACTTTATATGCATGCCTGCCGGCGACCATTGAAGGCAAAGCCGACCACGATCTTACCTTCAATGGTCGCCGCGCATGCATTCAAGCATTTGTTTCCCCTAAGATTACACTTCTTCTCAATCCAAATTACCCGTTTTCACGCCCTGAGATTATTCTTCATTCCAAACAGTATATTCGATACGATCTTTGCAATCCAGATCGGTTAGTATGTCGTAATGCTTAAAGCCAATGGCACTGTTGTTCTGTTGTATGATTTGTACAGGGTAATGCTAAGTAGGTTGTCCAATTGGTCTTCAAATCTTACATTTGTATAACCGATTATGTTGTCAAAAGTCAACACAATTTTTGAGAAATCCAACATCAACAAAAATATCATAAAATGAAATCCAATTTTATCTGAATGTCATCCATGATCCAACAACAATGTGGCTAAAACAAGATTCAATTTCATCTCAAATCCAAACAAATCCAACAATACTGGTTTTTTCTTCCTTTGGTAACAAGATTAGCAATTAGCAATGATTGGTAGAGTTTTTTCAAAGATAAAAAAAAATTTCATCTCAAATCCAACAATACTGGTTTTTTCTTCCTTTGGTAACAAGATTAGCAATTAGCAATGATTGGTAGAGTTTTTTCAAAGATATTAAAAAGCTTATAATTTTTTTTTTCCAACAAAAAAATTATCCTTTATATTTACGCCGAAAGGCGTATACCTATTGACAATGGGCAGAATTAATCACCTTTTAATCATAAATTTCAATCTTACGGTTCGTAATTGAAGATGCTGGCATATTCTTCGTCGTCCTCTCTAATCAATGGATGAGATTTT
>ML779063.1:947448-981416 GCA_009831015.1 Picea engelmannii | reverse complement strand
TCCCCCCTCTCTTTCTTTCTCTTCCCCCCTCTCACACTCACAAATTCTCTCTCTACCCCCTTCCTCCCTCTCTCTCTCTCCCCCTCCCTCCCACTATCTCTCCTCTCTTTCTCTCTTAGATATACCACCTCTTTCTCTCTCTCCTTGTTGTTAGTATCACTCTCTCTCTCTCTTTCTCTCTATTCCCCTCTTTCTCTCTCCCTCATCACCTCCTTCTCTCTCCCTCATCACCTCCTCTTTGCCCCTAGTTCTACCTTCCTCTCTCTCTCTTTCTCTCTCTGCAGCTAAATGTGAGGCATGTCTCACAATGAATAAATGATATGTGCAATAAAGAAATGTAGCCTTGCTTGTAAGGTGAGTGTTAAGTTTTTATTCTTCTTTCAATGGAGTACTTATACAAGTACTTATATGAATATGGCCATGACCTAGACCATGAAATAGACCTAGAATATGATCTAGACCCCCATAGCTACATATAAGCCTAGGCATAACCTATACTCTACCCTTACCCCCCTCCACACCCAATCCCTAAGTGTAGTATGTATATATCTCTTTTTTAATAATGATATTTTATGGATATGACCATCACCTACGATTTAATAATGATTTCACATGGTTTAATGATGATTATGGTACATTGATTCTATTTTTTTATTTAAATATAAGAATAATATTTTAGTGGATTCAATATTCTTTATTTGCAATCAGTGTTCAACATGCACTATATTATGTATGACAAAACACTTATCTATATGTACTCTCTCACACACACTCTCTACCCCCTACCTCCCTCCCTCTGTTCCTCCCCCTCCCTCTCATTATATCTCGTCTCTCCTACATCTACCATATCTCTCCCACCTCTCTCTCTCTATATCCCCCCCTTGGTATTCCTCTTCCACTCTCTCACACTCCCAAACAATCCATTTCTACCCTCTCCTCTATTTACCTCTTTCATCTAACCCTCTCTCTCTCGCTCCATGTATCCCCCTCTCTCTCTCTTCCCCACTCTCCCCACCTTGCTCTCTTTTCTTCTATCTAACCCCCCCTTCCATCTCTCTCCCCCCTTCCTCTCATTCTCTCTCTCTATGCCCCCTCTTTATCTCCCTATACCTCACTCTCACACACTCTTTTTATTCCCCTCTCCCCCTCTCACAGTCTCTTTCTTCCTCTCTCCTCACCCCCCCTTCCTACATTGCAAGGAAAGAAATGGCCTTGACCTAGACCTATACCTAGACATAGAAATACCTAGACATGGAAATACCTAGACCATGACCTATACCTATACTATGACCATGACGTAAATCATGACATAGACCTAGAACATGACCTATACCATGACATAGAGCTAGAGCTAGACTTAGACTATGACCTAGACCTATATAATTACCAAGACCTAGAGCTTGATGTATACCATGACCTAGACCCCCCTAGCTCCATCTAAGCCTAGGAATAACCTATACTCAACCATTAACCCCCTCCACACTCGTGCCCTGATTGCACTATGCATATAACTATTTTTAAAGGGCTCATAACCATTGCACCCACATCACCCACATATTGGTGCTATAACCATTTCTCTATGCTTCAAAACACTTTCAATCCTAATTCCTTAGATCCTAGTTGTGCCCATACCCATATACATATTTATTCATAAAGATGTTTTGTCTATAATAAATGTATATCTGTTGCATTAAGGGCACACACATGCTCTTGTGACTTGAAATCCTTGTAATTGTCACTCATCTATGCCCAACAGAAACACGTGCACATTCCTAGAACACACACGTGATTTTGTGCGCACACATTCTAGGAACACGTGCACATTCCTACTGGGCATTTTTTTGTGCCAAATAGACTCCACTACCTCATCTATCTCAAGCCCAAAAAATAACTCCCAACATCTACATAGAAAAATAGTGCGCACAAACATGGTTTTCTTATTTTAGTCTTGTTGTTTAATTCATAGAAATTTTTGTGCTATTGCAAGACCATTGTGGGAGGAATTGGAAGACAAAGTTGTCCAAGTGGAATTGGAATTGTTGTTTGTGTCTTCTTCTATATTATTGGAATTGGAAGACAAATGTTTCCAATTGGAATTGTTGTTTGTGTCTTCTTGGAATTGGAAGACAAATTTATCCAATTGGAATTGTTGGTTGTGTTTTCTTGTGTAATACCAAGACAAATTTGTCCAATTGGAATTGTTAGTTTTGTAATACCAAGACAAAATTATCTAATTGGAATTGGAATTGTTAGTTGTCTTCTTATGTAATATCAAGAAAAAATTGTTCAATTGGAATTGGAATTATTAGTTGTGTCTTATCTTGTAATACAAAGACAAATTTGTCCACTTGGAATTGGAATTGTTAGTTGTGCCTTCTTGTGTAATACCAAGACAAATTTGTGGTGGGGTGATTGGAAGCCAATTTTTGTCTTTAAACATGGGGAATCAACGAATTCGAGAAATAAATACCTCTAGAAAATAGAAATCGATCGAAAAGGTAGAAGAAGAAAGAGAAAATGAAAAGTTGTGTATGTCAAAGCATAGGCTTTCAGAAGAGGGAAATCCAATTTCTAGAAGAATAGATGTCACTATTGTTTCTCCTCCATCACCACAAACAAAGCATAGGATCTCAGTAGAGACCAATCCACATAGTATCTCATCAATACAATTTTTTTTGGATGACCAGATGATGGAGAATTTGCTTGGATCCGATTATACAATGGATGAAATTAGAGAGGCAACTAGTGTACAACATTATGGTGAAGAAGTTCTTGTGGTGCAACCTCTTGTTGGACAATCAGACATTATAGAAAATATTCAATCCCATGTCAACTTTTCTCCCATATTTGATCCACCGGTGATTAAAGGGGTAAGAAATGAAACATTTTTAACTCCACAGTAGGGAGGTCAAGAGTGCCAGAATATGATTTCATTTCCCCTACCTAGATTGAGCACTGTGTGGTGAAGAATTCATAAATGCATTCAGGTTGATGAAAGTGGTCTAGAATCACTTGAAGGTTAGTTACCTAACTATACTATTCATTACCTAACTATACTATTCATTATCATTCTTATAATATTGTTTAATTATAAAATAATTAAACAATATTTTGAAACACAGGATCATAATTAATAGGATTTACATAGAAAGGGATGTCACTAAATAGGTTTGTGTTCCATCCTTATGGTGTAGTCTCATTATACTATTGATCCATAGTAACTTGCCTTTGCATGCCTTGACATGCAATTCCTTGCATTTCCTTTCCTTTCCATGCCATGCCATGTTTTTCCTTGTATTTTCATGCCATACCATGCCATGCCTTTCCTTTCCATTCCATGCCATCCCATGACATGCCATGCTTTTCCTTTCCACATCATTCCTTTTCTTTCCATGCCATGTATTCCCTTGCCTTTCCATGTTATTTCATGCCATGCCTTGCTATTCCATGCCATGCCATGAATTGCCATACCTTTCCTTTCCATGACATACCAATCCTTTTCATGTCTATATTAACAAGGTGTTAAATTGACAAACATATGTAATAGTCACGGAGCAAACCTTAGTGTCAAAGATCCTACCACAAGCTATTCAGGGACACGTTGGTACGAAAATGCAAGGAAATGTAAAGCAAGGCAAGGAAAAGCAAGACAAGGCAAGGCAAGCCAAGACTAGACATGATAACGAAAAGAAAAGCTAGACATGGCAAGGAAAGTAAAGGTGTAGGTGTAGGTGTAGGTGTAGGTAAATCCTATTAATTATGATAATCCATGTTTCAAAACTATGAAAATACCTTAGATATATGAATAAAGAGAGCTTATATTATGACATTGAAATTCTCATGCAATTTTTTTTATTTAAGATAGATGGGATAACAAGTTGTAGAATTACATGTTTAATGAATCCTTTGATTGTAATTTTTACATATTAAACTTGTTCATTTAGCACAAACATTATTTTTTTTAGGAAAGAAAAAAAACTATGATACATGAATGCCATGGATTTTTTATTAAATTAACTTGATAACAAATTCTCTGAAACAATGAAATAACTATATTTTTACAAACAATTAGTTTTATGAATATCATAATGAAAGTACCTTTTCGATGAATTGTTGTTAGCCAAGGCAAGGCATGGAAAGGCAATGTAAGGCATGGAATGGTAAGGAAATTCAATGCATGTCAAGTCATGGAATGGAAAGGAAAGGCATGGAATGAAAAGGCATGCAAGACAAGACAATGAAAGACATGGCATGGAAATGAAAGGCATAACAAGGAAATGAAAGGCATGACATGGCATGGAAAGGAAAGGCATGGAATGGAAAGGAAAATCAAGTCATGGAATAACATGGAATAGCATGACAAGGTAATGCAAGGCATGGAAAGGAAATACATGGCATGGTATGGTATGGCATGGCATGGAAAGTGAAGACAAGGCAAGGCATGGAATGGAAAGGAAATGCATGGCATGGAAAGTGAAGGTAAGGCAAGGCATGGCATGGAAAGGTAAGGCATGGCATGACATGGCTTGGAAAGGCATGGAATGACATGGCATGGCATGGAAAGGAATGCATGACATGGTAAGGAAAGGCATGGCATGGCGAGGCATGGAAAGGCATGGCCTAGAAATCCAAGGCAAGGCAAGGAAATGCATGTCATGTCAAGGAAAGACAATGCAATGCATGGCATGGTGAGGCATGCAAAGGAAAGGCATGACATGACATGGAATGGAATGGTAAGGAAATACAAGGAAAGGCATGGCATGACATGACATGGAATGGAATGGTAAGGAAATCCAAGGAAAGGCATGGCATGTCATGACATGGAATGACAAGACAAGGCAATGAATGGCATGGAAAGGAAAGGCAATGCAAGACATGTCATAACAAGGAATGCAAAGGAAAGGTATGGCATGGAAAGGAAAGACAAGGAATGGAATGGAAAGGCAAGGAAATTCAAGGCATGGAATGGCATGGAAAGGAAAGGAAATGCATGACATGGAAAGGAAAGGAAATGCAATGAATGGCATGGAAAGGCATGCAAAGGCAAGGCAAGGCATGGCATGGCATGAAAAGGCAAGGCATGTCATGGCATGGTATGGCATGGAATGAAAGGAAAGGAAATGAAAGGCATGGCATGTCAATGCATCCAAAGGCAAGGCATTATGGATCAATAATATAATGAGACTACACCATAAGGATGTAACATAAACATATTTAGTGACATCCATTTCTATGTAAATCCTATTAATTATGATAATCTGTTTTTCAAAACTATGAAGATACCTTAGATCCGTGTTTCAAGTTTTGTGGATGATTTTATGGTTAGGAATTCATGAATGATCATTGATTTACCTATTAAGTGCTCTTTCTAAGTCGTTGATGGTTATTTCTTGAATGTATTAAATAAATGTTTTATCAAAGTGGTGATATTTCATGCTATCTTATATTCTTTTTGAATTAATCTTGTCTTGAAACCCTCAATTTTGTGGTTAGATTAGGACTTACCCTCAAATTCCATCCTTTTTAGCTTGACGTCTACAATTTAATTGTCATCTTTCACCCTTAGAATACACCTTGACACCTTTTATTACTTTTATGCCATAATTTTCATCCCTTGAGAACTTGATGTCTTGAATATTCTAGGGTTGTTATGTGCCATATTCCATTTCAACAAGCATTTTTTTTTATATAAACCCTAGTTTAGGCTTGCATTTTCATCCCCCTTTCATTACATTATTACTTGTTTTAAGGGTTGTTATATTTGTCCTATTGTAACTTGTCATATTTATGAATTTAAACATCTTAATCACAAGTTTTATAACCACTATAATTTCCTTGTAGATTTGTGGTGTTTGGGACTTCCCATTGACTTGTTTGAACTTAGTTAATATCATTTATAGGCTTGGAAAAGGAATGACATGGATTGACAAGGCATGTCATGGCAAGGAAAGGCATGTCATGGAAAGTCAAGTCATGGCATGGCATGGCATGGAAAGGCAAGATATGGCATGGAATGACAAGCCAATGCATGGCATGGCAAGCCAAGGCATGGCATGACAAGGCATGACATGGACAGGCAAGGAATGACATGGAAACATGATGCAATGGTATGGCTTGGAAAGACATTTCATGGCAATGAAAGGCGTGCCATGGCAAGGCATGTAATGGCTTGGCAAGGCAAGGAAATACAAGGCATGTCATGGCATGGCATGAAAAGGAATGACATGGCAAGGCAATGCAAGACATGGAATGGAAAGGGAAGGAATGACATGGCAATGTATAGGATGACATGGAATGAAAATTCAAGACATTTCATGGAATTGAATGGAAAGGAAAGGCATTCCATGGAATGGAATGGAAAGGAAAGGCATGCAATGGTATGTCATGGCAAGGAAAGGCATGACATGACATGTCTTGGCAAGGCATGGCATGGAATGTCATGGAAAGGCAAGGCAATAAAAGACATTCCATGGCATGGTAAGAAAAGGCAAGGCATGGCATGGCATGACAAGGAAATGCATGGTAAGGAAAGGAATGGAAAGACAAGGCATGCCATGGAATAGCATGGAAATGCATGGATTGGCAAGGCAAGGCAAGTGATGGAATGCCATGGAATGGAAAGGAATGTGATGGCATGGCTTGGAAAGGCATGAAAGGGCATGGCATGGCATGGCATGGAAAGGCAAGGCATGGCATGGCATGACAAGGCAAGGCATGACATGGAAAGGAAAGGCATGCAATGGAAAGGAAAGGCATGGAATGACATGGCATGGAAGGGTAAGGAAAGGCATGACATGGAATGACAAGGAAACACATGTCATGGCATGGCATGAAAAGACATGGAAAGGCATGGCAAGGTAATGAATGACATGGCAAGGTAAGACATGCAATAACATGGCATGGAAAGGCATGGAATGGCTTGGCAAGGAAAGACACGACATGGCATGGCATGGAATGACATGGAAAATAAAGGAAAGGAAAGGCATGACATGAATTGAAAAGGCAAGGGATGGCATGGCATGGTAAGGAAAGGCATGTCATGTAAATTCAAGGAAAGACATGGCATGACATGGCATGTCATGGAAATGCATGGAAAGGTAAGGCATGGAATGGAACGGAAAGGCGTGCAATGGCATGTCATGGCAAGGAATTTCATGGCAAGGCATGTCATGCAAATGCATGGCTTGGCAAGGCAAGGCACAACATGGCATGGCATGACATGGAAAATCAAGGCAAGGCAAGGCATGACATGGCTTGGCAAGGCACAACATGGCATGGCATGACATGGAAAATCAAGGCAAGGCAAGGCATACAAACTTTTTCACCTAGACTAAAAATGTCATAAACACTTCATTGGATGGAAATGAACTTTGTGATATAAAGTTAAGTCATATGTCCCTAGAAAATATGTTTTTTATTTCTTGGCATGAGAAAGGTTTATTTTTTTGTTATTCTTCTTTCATTGCAATCCATATTTTGATTTGACTTTTTCCTTGCACAATGTTATGGAAATTTATATTTATTGTTGTATAGGTTAAAATGGGAAGCAACATGAAAAGACATGCAAGGAGGGATTAGTCTATTTTAGATCATAGTGGTGTTCTGGGGTTTTGTAAATGTAACAACCTATATTTTGTCCTTAGAAGGTTAGAACTTTGATTTTTACTTATCTTAGTGATTCATTGCTTAGTATTTGTTGGGTTTAGTTAGAATGGTATAGGCATTCGATATGTATACATTTGGAGCTATTTATGTGTTGCGTGATATTATTTTTATTATTATATGTTTATGATGATCATAGTTGTGTGATTTGTTTAAACATGCAAATTGAAATGTGGAACTTTGGAGCTTCATGCACTACCCATATGTGTGGTATTTATTTCCTTTAGTATGCTTGTCAACACCATTTAGGTAAGTCACATTTGTTTCCTCAAAATTTCTTTAGTGTATACTACTAATTAAATGTTTTGTTAAATTTTACTAGTTTTCGGGTCTTTAAGTCAAGTAACCAATACTATATATAGAAAACAAATATATTTATGGCTCATTGTTGACCAAAATTTGGTCATCTATATTTTCTCACTCCTTGAATTCATAAAAGACTTGATATCAAAAGAAGACATTTTTGAACTTTTATAAGTTCATTCTGCAACCCTCAGTCTCAGCTTCACTACGCATTTTTTGGATCATAAATTTGTTTATGTATGCTTAGGTTATTCAAGATCTGGTCCAGAGATCAAATTTTGAAGAATCTTTCTAAGTATTATGTTCTTATGTCTCTTTTCAAATTTTGGCTAAGTATTCTCATCACTTATTTCCCTCACCTTCCATCTCCACACTTAACCTTTTTTCTCTTTTCACCACTCTTCTCCATATGCTCCACTAGTCTCTACATTTAGATGTTTTTGTGACTCTTCCTTCATCTCCTCATTAGGGTCGTGGGTTGGCGGATTCATACATTCCATCATCTTCTCACACTCCCTCACTTTACAATCCGTTATCTACATATTACACTCTCTACCTCTAATGCCTACATTTCTCCCCTTACCTCCCTTCTCATTCAAAAATCTAACACTCAGAATGTTTTATGAATTCACGGGTTCACGGGTTGGCAAGATTTCATCTCTGCCCACTTTCTCATGTCATAAGTCCACTACTACACTTGGCCATTTTTCAATTGTGCAGGTTCGCGGGTTCAAGCCCTCATCCTCCATTTTTCATGATATTCACTTTGTACCCCAAGTTCTGTGATCTAAATTTTGACCATCAACCTTGTTTCGGGTGCTGAGCTCCAAAGTATTTTATTCCTATTGCATGCAAGTTTGATCAACCGTCTTTCTACACTTAGTACATTTTTTATCATCTATACAATCGCAGGTTCGCGGACTCCTGGGATGGTGGGTTAATGACAATTTTTATATTTGAATTCTCTCTTGTCTGTCCACACAACCTACAAAATATCCCCTCGAAATTCACTATCCAAAATTTCCCCTCATCCCCTCTCGTCCCATCTCCAATACTTAGCCAAATTCTCAAATCTATTCCAATGCATGAAAACTAGCGAATGAGAATAAGACACATGGCAATGAATGAGGTCATGACACATGGAAAATCAACAATGGAGACACGTGGAAACATAAAATTTGAGACACATGGAATTATATTATTGGATGAATCATCGTGGTGATTGGGCGTGAGGTGGGCGATGAGGGGATTCAAAAAAAATATTATTTTATTCGACAATTTTCCAAGGGTCGAATCCTTCAAGCTCCATAATTTATTCTCTTCTCGTGTTTCTTGCTAGGTGTATCAAACACTTAGTATTATATATCATGAATAATATAATATGCAGGTGGTGTTATCACATATAGTTGTCAAGGGAAACAGGTCGTCCAAGTTCGTGGTCTGCACAGGAAGCATCCGAACGCAGCATGCAAAGCAGCTCATTTCGAGCTTAAAATACAAACAGGTGGGCTCAATTTTGCGATGGTGGAGATCCCCTGTGAGGATCAGATTAGTGACCCCCGGGTATTTATAGTTTCAGAATTGCACGAATTATAGCTCCATGAAAAGCATCAAAGTCCCAAAGTCCCGAAGTAGATCTTGGCTATCCGAATCCAGAATGCCACGCGTCATCAGATCTGTCACTTCGGGAGGTATTATTGTTCAACGCCAAAAGTAGCATTCCCCCCCCCCAAGGCACAGTATGACAGATTCTAAAGTTGGCGGGCGATTAAGCTTGGCAGTAGCCCTAAATCTAGTAGGTGCTCCCAGATCGCAGACCGCATCCAGATCAACGACCATGCTTCATTGTGGGGACGCAACTTGATCAATCAATAAAATTATCGAGTGGTCCTGCAATTGAAACTGTGGTTTGGAGAAAGTCATATGTGGCAGAAGGTGGTGGATTGAGAGCCAAAAAACGGTGTGAGTTCAAACTTCTTTTGACGGCTTCGCAATCACATGCTCATATAGTTTCCAATATGAGAGCATCACGCGGCCTCCCCCTAGGCACTAAGCCTCATCCTAATCTCGAGGGTTCAGTTAATGAAGGTGAGGAAGGTTGGTGAAACCTTGTATGACCACTTAAATGGAAATCCAGAAGGACCGTCAGCAAGCTGACTCTTCTGTTGGTCCCTACTGAAGCACAATTGTGTCTGATAGAAACTCGCGTCTGACAAAATCTCGCACCTGACAGAAGACTGCATGCGCAGTCTTCCAGATAGCATGCAAAGGTAAAGCCTTAAATGTAATGACTCAGGCACATCTTCGCTAGCAGTGACGAATTGTTCTGAGTATATAGGAGTCATTTTGATATTTTGTTAGGGTCGAATGGTTGAGCTAGGCTCCCTGCTATTGTGATATTTTTATGAAGAACACTGGTTCTCTGGTTATGTATTTTTTTTTTAGACATCTTCGTTAATATAATTCATTTTTATTGCTCCGTCTTATTTGCCTCTGATACTGAGAGATTTTATGAATGACCGATTCACATGAATTGTTGTAACTGTATTATGATGATGTTTGATTATAGTGTTGTTATAATTTCTTTCAGTTTCTTTGAGATTTGAATTCAAGAGGATCTTGTGTTTAAGTTTTTCCTCCTTAGGTTGTTGGAAGACCTGATGTCCATGACATAGCTCTACACTCTCCTCACCAAATTCTTCCCTCTATGCACCCTTAATCCAACTTACTGATTGAAGTTGATTCCAGACCTCAAATGCTTGTGCATGCTAGTCCAGATTTATGAGTTAGAATGTTATTATCATTGAGTTTGCACCCATTTTACCTCTTTCAAACCAACCATGAAATATAAACTGATAGGTATCGGGCTTACCTTCAACGCAATCTGAAGGTGACTTCTAGTGATAAAAAATTTGGCATCGTTGTCGGGGAACAAATTGAAGACTTTTCCCTAGGATAGAATGACAACGAACTTCTGATTTTGAAGGTGCATCAGATATTAGAAACTTTGAAGATTGTGCTTGCACCTGGCGACTCCACTGAGGCGAATCCACTGTTTCAGTGTGGCTGCCTCTGGCTATAGCTACGGCCCCCTGGGAGAACATAATGATCAGATCTAGTCTTTGATGGTGAACAAAAACTAGACACACTCGGACTACGTATCATTCACCTAGAGACTCCAAGGTTGAAGAATCGATTGGTGACTCCATTGGTTCGAGATGGAAGCCATTTTGGCTTGAATTTTTTCTCCTTTTGACTTTTCTGTTGTTTCTGGTTTTCCTAATGTTGTCCCTTCTATGGATGAACGGGGCAATTATTTGCCCATATTTAGAGAACATAAAGAGGACAACCCTGCCCAACATCTCTAAGAGTTTCAAGAACTCATGCACCATTGGGAGATACACCATGAGGATGTATTAATGAATATGTTAATGTTCTCATTGGACGAGGATGCCCATGAGTGGTATGAATCCTTGCCCCCTGCTAGCATCTCCTCCATAGAACAGTTTCATGCAGCTTTTAATAAGCATTGCCAAAGGTATTATTCTTATGTGTTAATATGTCATAACTGTTGTGAGGAGTATAGAGATGGCATTCAGGACATAGTTCATTCTTGCGAAAGTTGTGAGGATGAGGGACATCCCCTGCAGGAGCTGATGGAAATGGTAAAATCACTTTCTGCGAGAATGGAAAAATTGGAGGTAGATCAGGCTTGCTTCTCTTATGAAGAAGCAGAGGATATTCCGGTCCTCGAAACAGATATTCTTGGTATCCCTACTTATGACGAAGAAGTGATTTTGGATACTGACCAAGAATGAACAAATTGTGATGAATATCCCAACGAAGATGACGAAGAGCGGAGTTCTCCCATGGTTCTTGTTTATTATGATTGTGAATCTGATCCTTGGGAGAGCCATGAAGGAGAAGAGGAAGAGCCAGAGGGGCAGTTTACCTCCTATCCAGAGTCTGTCAGTGAGAAACCATCGCCCAGGGCCAATCAGTGTGCATCGACTATTCACCCACCTATGCTTACCAGAGATATTCATCCCTATGTGAGCAACTGTGGAGAAAAACAGGCTGTCTGTTACAACTTTTCTAGAGTTTTCCACTCATTCTATGAGCCTGTTAGCGAGTATTTGAAGTTGCATTTCCTTCATATCTTGGAGCTGCCCAACTTTATCTCAACTTCAGCCTTTGGAGAGAAGTTGAAGGATGTAACCGTTCTTCTGTCGCGGTTTCATTATTTTCTATTGATCACTGACATAGTAAATGGTCTTCCAGTCAGGAAGCTACTTGAATGGCTATGGTGGAAGTTTTCTTTAACCTAGAACCATGTAAAATAAATTAGTTTAGGACTGTACATAAATAAGTTCCTGTGGAGCCCATGTGTGTTTATTTTCATTTTTTTTACTTATCGACCTGTATTCCTCAACAGGGTGTTTTGAGCTAGACTCCATAGCCCAATGTAGAAGGCGAATGGAACTACTTGTTCTTGGAAGATCGTAGGGAGCATGAAATCCCCTGTGGAGCCAAATGTTATCACATATAGTTGTCAAGGGCAGCAGATCATCCATGTTCGTGGTCTGCACAAGAAGCGTCCAAGCACAACATGCAGAGAAACTCATTTCGGGCTTAAAATATAAACATGCGGGCTCAATTTTTCAACAGTGGAGATCCCCTATGAGGACCATATTAGCGGTCCCAGGGTATTTAGAGTTTTAGAATTGCATGAAGTATAGCACCATGAAAAGCGCTGAAGTCCCGGAGTAGATCTCGGCCATCTGAATCCATATTTCCACACGTCATCAGATCTGTCACTCTGAGAGGTATTATTGTTCAACGTCAAAATTAGCGTTCCCCCCCCCAGGGCATAGTTTGGCGAAATATAAAGTTGGAAGGCAGTTAATCTTGGTAGTAGTGCTAAATCTAACAGGTCTGACCAAATCGCATACCACATTCAGATCAACGACCATGCTTCATTGTGGGGACACAACTTGCTCAATCAATAAAATTATTGAGCAGTCCCGCAATTGAAACCGTGGTTTGGTGAAAGTGATATGTGGAAGAAGGTGGTGGATTGAGGGCCCAAAAGCGATGTGATTTCAAACCGCTTTTGACGGCCCCGCAATCACGTGCTCATATAGTGTCCAATCCGATAGCAGCGCATGGCTTCCCCCTAGGTATTAAGCCTCGTCCCAATCTCGAGGGTTTATTTAATGAAGGTGAGGAAGGTTGGTGAAACCTCATCTCACCACTTAAATGGAAAGACAGAAGGATTGTTAGCAAGATGACTCTTCTGTTGGTCCCTACTGAAGCACGATTGCGTCCGACAAAAGCTCGTGTCTGACAAAACACTGCATGTGAAGTATATCGGAGAACATGCAGATGTAAAGGCTTGAATGTAATAACTTAGGCACGCCTTCGCTAGCAGTGGCGAATTGTTCTAAGTATATAGGAGTCATTTTGATATTTTTTTAGGGTCGAATGTTTGAGCTAGGCTCCCTTCTATTGTAATATTTTTATGAATAACACTGGTTCTCTGGTTATGTATTTGTTTTTGAGACATCTTGGTTAATCTAAGTCAGTTTTCTTACTCCATCTTATTTTCCTCTAATACTGAGAGATTTCATGAATGACTGATTCACATGAATTGTTGTAAATGTGTTATGATGATGTTTGATTATAGTTTTGATATAATTTCTTTCAGTTTCTTTGAGATTTGAATTCAAGAGGATCTTGTGTTTAAGTTTTTCCTCCTTACGTTGCTGGAAGACCTGATGTCCATGACAAACCTCTACACTCTCCTCACCAAATTCTTCCCTCTATTCACCCTTACTCTAACTTACTAACTAAAGTTGATT
The DNA here is from genome assembly GCA_009831015.1 of Picea engelmannii. Lineage (NCBI taxonomy): Eukaryota > Viridiplantae > Streptophyta > Pinopsida > Pinales > Pinaceae > Picea > Picea engelmannii. The sequence goes on along the minus strand of ML779063.1, from coordinate 967,590 downwards.
CTAGACCTCAAATGCTTGTGCATGTTAGTCCAGATTTCTGAGTTAGAACCTTATTATCATTGAGTCTACGCCCATTTGGCCTCTTTAAAACCAACCATGACATATAAATTGATGGGTACTGGGCTTACCTTCAACACAATCTGAAGGTGACTTCTAGTTCTAACAAGTGGTATAGAATTTTAAACCAAAAATTTGAATTTCATGAAGGAAAACACAAATTTCATCCAAGGGCCCACATTTTTCCATCAATTTTGATAAATGATGATTAAGTGTTGATCTTGCAGAGGCCATAACTTGAGCTCTGGGTGTCAAAATCGTGAAAAATTTATATCATTGGAAAGTTTCTTTGACGTAGAATATGGTGGTATATGTTTCAAGTGCTTAAATTTGATACATTTTTCTCAAAAATCAAAATATTAGTCAGATGCATTTTTAATGGGCTTGCGTGACAACTCAACTTTACAACCTCATATCTTGAGATCCGGGTGACGGATTTGTGAAAAATTTATATCGTTGGAAAGATAATACAATGAAGATAAAATTAGAAGTGATTTAAATTACTAAAACTTTTATTACAATTCCCATAAAATTAAAACACGGTCCTCCTATTTTAAATGGGAATTAATTAAATTGTGAAAATACAAGTTTATTTAAAAAACATTATTAAAAAGGGAAAGGGACCCATTTTAGATATGTATATATTGATGATATAATTTAATTAATGAGGAATTAATGAGACACTAATTAAATGGAATGTTTCAATAAGAAACTTGTAGATGAATTTCAAGAGAGGAAGAAAACCCTAACTACTCAAGTAGTTAGAAAATCTATTTTTAAAAAGAGAAGAGAGGCTTCATAAAAGGTTCCAATAATCAATATTATGAGAGGGGAAGGGAATAATATTAGAGGAATAATAAGGTAAAACCATGGATACAAAATCAAGCTTCTGATCAAAATAAAGAAAACTTCGTCTTCTCCATTCTTTCTATTCTTCTACACCACTTCTCATAGTTTTATGCTTGTATCTCAGAGTTTGGCACAAGGATGAGTTTTTTTTGTATTCTTATACAAAATTTTCTTGTATGATCATGGAGTATTTGTTGGAATATTGGTTGTTTTCATTGATGTCAACCCTAGTCATGGGTTTTGGACCACAAGATTGATGAAGGCATTTGGACATGAAGGAAAATGCACATGTAAATACAAGACCCATGGATGGATAGTATACATCATGTTGTTTCCGGTGGTATCTGGCACGTCACGTGGATCCTCATGGTTGAAGAGAAATGAATTTTTGAAGATGACAAAGTGAATTGAAGAAGGAAGTACATGTAGGCCCTGAAGATAATTAAAGAAAAGAATTACAAAATAAGAAATTGTCAGGTCGTCCCTAATGTTAAAAGGAAGTGACATAAATGGTATAAATAAATATCATTATACATTCATTTTATACACAAGTCGAATTTCAGAGGAAATCAGAAGTAAAGAAGGCCAGATTTCAAGGGAGGATGAAGTGTTTTGGTGATGTGTTCTAAGGTATGTTATTTTTAGGTCATCTTACCATTTTTTCTGTAACATTTTTTTCTAGAACGATTCAGATGGTGAAATTTCTATGGTATTGAGAAGACATATCAAGGTACCTGTGGTAAAAATTTCAGCTCTTTATTCTCTATAATTATGGAGATACACTCTGTGGAAGATAGGGTTTGTGACCAGTCCTGAAGCTAGTCAATAAATAGGTGTTCCAGGTACAAAAATCATAACTTATTCATAGAGAATCCAAATGAAGTGGGAAAAATTTCATTGGAAAGAGTACAGGCTTTATTTTTTTGTGTGAGAGTTTCATAATTGGATGTTAAATATTGAGCGCGAGGCATTCTATGCAAGTTCACTCTTCTGAATAGACCAAAATTGAATAAAGTCTACCATTCTTTCTATAAATTCTATTTGGGGAGGATTCAAGGAGTGAAACTTGGAGGATTTTAAGAGAATACATTGAGTAATATTATCTACAGTATCAGAGTAGTCCAAGAATTGAAGAATTGAAGAAATTGAAGAAGTCTCAGGAAGCATTATCAGGTTCTATGTGATGATTGGTTGATGGTGATGATTTAATGTAAAGTTTTATTATCTCTCATATATTCTTGGGTGGAAGGAAGGGGAAAGATGGAGAGTTAAAATCTCTCTTGATATTGGAGGATTCTATATTCCTCTTGGAGGTTTATCCCTCACTTTACATTTGGAAGATGTAGCTACCTTTGGAAGTCATTACTTCCCTTGAACAATAACTATTGATTATTTCTCATATATTGTGCATGGTGTATTGTGGTGTATTGGTGTAACTCTTATACTATTGTTCATTGCTCATTGTATATAATTGAATTTTTTAAGTATAAGTTGAAAAAGGTTTTAAATTGTACTTGATACTGATTCACCCCCCTCTCAGTATCAACAATTGGTATCAGAGTGGGTTACCTTTAGTACAGTTTAACTGTTGGAAGGAAGATACTAAGAAGAAATGGAAGACAAAATTCCAAATGGGATTCCACCATTTGATCAAAGAAATTTTTAATACTGGAGTAAAATAATGGAAACTTACTTGAAATATCTTGGGGAAGATGTTTGGTTCTCAGTTGCTTCAGGATACAATGCTTTGAAGAAACCAAAGAATGCAGCTCAGAAGGAAGCAAAAAGGAACAACAAATTGGCAATAGATACCATCCTGAATGGATTGACAAATTCAGTGAAATCCAAGGTGGGATAATGTGCATCATAAAATAGATTTGGGACAAGCTACAAGAACTTTACGTAAGGGAAGAAGCAAAAGAAGAAGAAGAAGAAGTTGAAGAAAATTACAACATCTCAGATTTCAAAGAAGAAAATAGAGGCCAGTTCTTTTGCTTTAATTGTGAAGGAGTATGTCATGTTGAATTTGAATTTCCTCATCCAAGGATTGAAAGAAATGACATTGAAGAATAAATATTCAATGAAGAAAAAGAAAATCATGAAGAAAAAATTACTCAACAAGAAGATGAGAATCTTAAAAAATTGAAGCATGTTGAGATTGAAAATAGAAAGCTCAAAGACACACAAAGAAAACTAAGAAGTGAATTGGGTAGTTGTGAAAAGACATTTGTAAGCTTGAATAAATGATTATAAGACTTTGAGAAACTAAGAGAAGAAACCATTTCCTTGAAAACTCTACTCGAATAAGAAAGAAGAATAGGAGAAGTAAGGAATGTTTGAATGATGAAGAAAGAAAAAGATTGTGAGAAACTTGAACAAGAAGTTGTCTCATTGAGGAAGAGCTTAAGAAACTCTCAAGTGACAAAATACTTAACACATCTTGGATGCATAGGTGAAACTTCATACAAAGAAGATGAAAATACAAACAAGAAGGTTTAATAAAGAGATACACAAACAATTGATTAGAAGTGGACCAGGATACCAGAAAGAAGGAATGATTACAAAAGAGATGAATATCCAAGAAGACCTCCTACCTTTAGGAATCAAAGAAGATTTAATCAGTATGAAGGAAACTACAGAAGAATAGATCATGAACCCAAATGGACTACATCACAAAGAATCCCACTTACTCCAAGGTATCAAAATTTCTTTCTTGGCTATTGTTATAGTTGCAAAAATTTTGGACATAAGGAAATTAATTGTAGAAACAATGAAAGGAACAAATATGCAGGAAACATGAATGGTGTAAATAGAAGATATGGAAATAATCGTGGATTTGTCAACAAAAGTTATAATTCATTTTCCCCATTGATGGACAAAAATATTGTATGCTACAAATGTAATTACCTTGGACACAAAGCACAAGATTGCAGATATATGAATGAATATGTCTATGTTCCAACCGTAGTATGGAGAAGGAAAGAGATTCCAAACAATGAAGATTTTAGAATAGCATTAACCATTGAACAATGTAAAGAATAAGATGAATGGTATATAGACAGTGGATGTTCTTCACACATGACCGGAGATCAAGACAAATTCATCAGCTTGAAGAGAAAGGGTGGCAATGTTGCATTTAGAGATGACTCATCTGCCAAAATACTTGGAGAAGGTGTAGTAGAACTTGGAAGAAAAAATGTAAAAGAAAAGAATTTCCTATTAGTTGAAGACTTGAATCATAATCTACTCAGTGTCAGTAAAATGTGTGATCAAGGATACACTCTTACGTTTGACTCCCGAAAATGTAAAATCAGAGAAAATAATTCAGGAAGATTGGTTGCAACTGCAACGAGAAGACCGAACAACATATACATCCTAGACATGAAGAAGAGAGAGAATACATAAGCCACAAAAAATGATTCCAAGGAAGAAAAAGTCCCAAAGATCAAAAATAAGGATGAAGTATTATTGAGTGCCATATGTTCATGGGGAGCATCCCCAAAGAAGAGAGTTACCTTTTGCCATTAAACTCAGGGGGAGAAGCCCTACCCTTTGCCATTGATGTCAAAGGGGGAGAGAAATTGGGATCATGATGATAGGGGTAGAATGAGTGTTTCCATCAATGACAAAGGGGGAGATTGTTGGAAGATTGGTTGTTGTCATTGATGTCAACCTTAGTCATGGGTTTTGGACAACAAGATTGATGAAGGTATTTAGACATGAAGGAAAATGCACATATAGATACAAGACCCATGGATGGATAGTATACATCATGTTGTTTCCAGTGGTATGTGGCACGTCACATAGATCCTCATGGCTGGAGAGAAATTAATTTTTGAAGATGACAAAGTGAATTGAAGAAGGAAGTACATGTAGGCCCTGAAGATAATTAAAGAAAAGAATTACAAAATAAGAAATTGTCAGGTCGGCCTTAATGTTAAAAGGAAGTGACATAAATGGTATAAATAAATATCATTATACATTCATTTGATACACAAGTCTAATTTAAGAGGAAATCAGAAGTAAAGAAGGTTGGATTTCAAGGGAGGATGAAGTGTTTTGGTGATGTGTTCTAAGGTATGTTATTTTCTGGTCATATTACCATTTTTTCTATAACGTTTTTTATAGAATGATTCATATGGTGATATTGATATGGTATTGAGAAGACATATCAAGGTGCCTGTGGTAAAAATTTCATCTCTTGATTCACTATAATTATGGAGATACACTCTGTGGAAGATAGGGTTTGTGACCAGTCCTGAAGCTAGTCAATAAACATGTGTTCTGGGTAAAACAGTCATAACATCTTCTTAGAGAATAAAAATGAAGTGGGAAAAATTTGAATGGAAAGAGTACAAAATGTAGTTTCTTGTGTGAGAGTTTCAGAATTGGATGTTAAATATTGAGCACGGGGAATTCCGTGCAAGTTCACTCTCCTGAATAGACTAGAATTGAATAAAGTCTACCATTCTTTCTATAACTTCTTTTTGGGGAGGATTCAAGGGGTGAAACTTGGAGGATTTTCAGAGAATACATTGATTAATATTATATATAGGGTCATAGTACTCCAAGAATTGAATAATTGTATAAATTGAAGAAGTCTCGGGAAGCATTATCAGGTTCTATGTGATGATTGGTTGATGGTGATGATTTAATGTAAAGTTTTATTATCTCTTATATATTCTTGGGTGGAAGAAAGGGGAAAGGATGGAGAGTTAAACTCTCTCTTAATATTGGAGGATTATATCTTCCCCTTGGAGGTTTATCCCTCCCTTTACATTTGGAAGTTGTAGCTACCTTTAGAAGTCATTACTTCCCTTGAACAATAACTATTGATTATTTCTCATATATTGTGCATGGTGTATTGGTGTAGCTCTTATACTACTGTTTATTTCTCATTGGATATAATTGAATGGTTTAAGTATAAGTTGAAAAAGGTTTTTAATTGTACTTGATACTGATTCACACCCCTCTTAGTATCAACAGTATTTGCAGCCACATACATGGCTTTCATATTTTTTGGTAATGAAGACAATTTCTCATGAATAAACTCCATAAAGAATTGCTTCGGGGTTGATCTTGATTGTATCTTGTAACTTTGAGTTTTAAGAATGAGATATTTGAGGTTGACCTATAATTTTCTCTTTTATTACTAATTGCAATACTCTATTAAAATTCTTTGAGATGATCAAATCATTCTCTCTTATTTTTCACGAAGAAGATATGGATGCGTTTATATACTATTAAGAAGATTGTCTGTGATGTTGATCACAATTTAATTCTGATTATGAATCCCTTCTTCAATCTTTTCTTATTGTAAAAAGACCTTTGTTGCACACAAATATCATATTGGGTTATTGAAGAACCATTTTCATATAAATCCAAGCAATATAGATTTGAGGTTTGCTACCTAGCACTCTCCCTAATCCAAGATATTCACAGATATATCTTTTAGCCAAAGAGGAGAACCACCTCTCTAAAACCGAAGGGGGACTAATGTCCTCATGAGGTTGTCGTTTCGGTCCTGATGGATTCAAGCGTCAACACTCATGAACCTGAGTTTATTTTTCATAAAAAAAAACCATTTTTAAAAGATCAAGAATTGTCACTACCAACTATAAAGTTTGAAAATTAATATATTTATTATTCATGGACTTGAGATTATAAGTTTGTTTGCTTACAAGTTTGCAATATGTTTTTTAATAAGTCTATATATATATATATATATATATTATGATGATGATGGTGATTATTTAGTAATTTTGAGGCATCCTCTTTTGTATATTATAATTGTCTTGAAAGTAGTACTTTAAGGTGGACTCAAGTGTCATCCATAAACTTTGAGTGCTTTGGTGCCTTGTCTATCGACCATCCGTGTCCAACAAGTGCACCCAAGTATGTCCAATGCATTGACAATTAGTCTAACTTTACCAATGTTGAATGAAATGTATGCCCTACCTATAAATTTAGGTAGTGAGAACCATTCATTTCTTATGGATTTAGAACTTAGTAATATTTTCCACCATAAGAGATTTGTTAATGCATACCACAAGTATTTGTAATAACTTTAGAAAAAAGTCATACATTCATAGACATAAAATTCATACACTTTGAAATTCATACATTTATCAACATAAAATGCATAAAAAATGAGATGAACATAAAAAATGTGCCATGAAATGTGTGTGTGTGTGTATTCAACATCAACTAAATTGTACATTTTTAAAAAAATGGCACACCGTGCCCAATATACAAAACAACAAGTTCCCTAACATGGAAAACAACCATATGGTGGCCTATATACACAATGACAGTAATTGGTCAATCATTGACCATTGCCACCATTGCCATCCTTAGGAGCATCATGGAAATATATCTTTCTTCTCTTTCTTGAGGAATCACTTTGAGTGGTTCTGGGTCTAGGCGTGCTTCGTCACTCTGGAGACTGCACAAAGAAAAAACATTGTTATAATTTTTTTTCCTCAATGAATTGAAATACATACAAAATGATACTTTGTAATTTAACCTAAGACAACTCACCACATATGGTATTGATAATCATGAGGGTGTTACCCTACTCTGTAACCCCAATCTCTCAGTGATGCCACCCTTTTTCATTTACAAGGACCAAATATAGAAAATTAAACAAATATGTGTAAAATTAAATTTATGATACATAAAAAATTATCATCGATAGATTATCTCACCATGAGTATCTCAGGCCTCGATGGAGAGTCGCTGGCAGGTGGAGTTATTAGCTATATAAATTACTCCAAGGTAACATCTATTGTGGTAGCCTCGGTGGATGGGATCGATGGGAATGGTGGTGGGGGTGGGTGGCATATGGGTGCATCCATTGTGGATGGATGCAATGGAAGAGGTGGTGCATATAGGTGGCCTATAGGGGAATCCACTGGTGATGCATGGAATAAGGCAGATGTTGGGGGTGGGAATTGATGGACCCCCAAAAGATAAAAAAAAGTGACAAGAACTCCCTTGGCCTGGAGTAATTTATCCCAGAAGAAGAACCCAGGTGTTAAGGGAGTGAAGTAGTACTATAACTAGTGAATATGTATGCATCTTGCATACATATTTATAATATTCAACTATTGGTACCAAATAGTAAAATTCAAAAACATAAACACAACAAATTTGAGATTTGAATGATATTTAAATCTACACATGATACATGTTATGCAGGTGACTTGTCCATCCCATATGGACATTCCTTGATATCGCATGGTCCCACATCCTGTAGAAACACAAGAGCATTAAAAATTTGAGGATGACATAAAATAAAGAAATGACTATGGTGAATTTATCAAATTCAACACACACCTGTGTATGGGGTATGCCCAATGAGCATGCTTCATCTACTTCTACATCAGTGGTGGAGATAGGCACTGATGTATCCATGGGCATAGAGGTTCTGCTACATTGACGTAACAACCACAAAACAACATACAATAAAATATCAATAAAAATACATAGAATACAAAACAAATATATAACAATTAAGAACATAATGACGGTTGAGATACTAACCTCCTCCATGAAGCTATGTTGTCTACTAGCCTCCATAGGATCATAGTAGGTCTTCCCGCAATGTGAGCATCGATGAGGTTCATGTGTCATCTCCTCACTAAACTCTATTGTATAGGGTGAATCATCGAATCCTCTATCAATTTCATCGGTAGTCACCTCCTGTTGAGATAGTGCAACAAAGATACCATGTTTCACTAGGGTCTGAGTCAATGATGAAATATCTCATTGTACCTATTGCAATCTCTCTGTAACAAAAGGATGCCATGCAGGGGGATCAGGCCTTTTTCTTGGGGGGACAAGGACCTAACATGGGATCGTGCCTGAAATACTCTCGGTCCTGTGCAGACCCTTGAGGCACCCCTTGGAACTCACCCATGTCAAAGTAGTTGACATGGTGACCCAAAATAAATTCCACCCATAATTTTCTCAAAAAATATAAGGGCACCTCCTTATTATTGTAGGGAGGTTTATCAAAAACCATATACCACCTATCCATCCAGTTTTGACTAATATGTGGACAGATACATCAGTAAATACAAATGTGTTTTTTTTTTCAAAGGTAGTTCTTTTCCATTTCAAGGATCCCTAAAAAAAGACAATACTTTTTTTTTGAAATACCCAAGTCTCTAACTTGGTTTCTATCCAATCCAGTGTTGTAGTACTAAAACAATCTTTTCCTATACTCAAAAATATAATCCAATTCCCCTTGGGCACTTGCAATGGACCTCACAATGGCGTCCAAAGAAGTAGCCAAGGACACTCTGCTTTGTTTTCTGGTGCCCCTTAACTTATCTAAAATTGTTCTTAATGTATTCAACCCCTCTTCAATTTTGATTTTTAGATTGGGTGGTTGTGGTGGTTTGGGGTTTTTCTCTCCTTGGTCTGTTGGTGGGCGGTTTACATTATCACTGGGTTCCATTTCGTAATATATGTTGTAAATCACTCTTCCATCTTACTGAAATGTTCTAATTGTAGATTTTAACCTTGTAAAATTATTTACTGCAAATAAATTTTCAATAAAAGAACAAAAAAGATACAATGGAAAATACACACATTACAAATAGATTTTTCCCCTGGAAACCCAAAACGGGAAAACCAACATATTTTATATTCATCCACATCATACATTGTTCACAATACAATATACGTATAGGAGCCAATGAAATCCAAAAACCTAATCTAATGACCTAGATTATTCAAAAACCCTAATTCCTTAATCGAAAATAGAAAACCATCAACAAAAAACCATGTGCTGAAAAACTGCCCAACAATGGACACAAAAATCTAGGTGACACAAAAATCGAGGAAAAAAGGAGACATGTTTCTCGAGGAAAAAAAAAATTCCTCAAACCCCCCAATGATCCCAAAACAACATAGAATATAGTACTTCTAGTCGTGCAAAGAATATAACACATACCCAACATTCTCCCACTTGTTGTTTTTTTTGCATACATGGGGTTACAGGGTTACATAGTTAACGATCGAGGGAAACACTACCCATAGATCCTCTACACCAAGATAAATTCTCAGTGCTCATAGATTTTTTTAATGAATCTACAACATTCTTCAAAGTATCCACCTTCATCATCAACACCTTAGTTTGTTCAACCATGTCTCTCACAAAGTGATATTGAACATCAATATGCTTTGTCTTTGAATGATAAGTTGGGTTCTTCACTAGAAAAATTGCACTCTGACTGTCATAATCTATCCTTACAGCTAGTTGTTCCAACCCAATACCTGAACACAATATTTGTAACCATATTGATTCCTTTCTTGCATGAGTGGATGTCATGTATTCAACTTCTGTAGTTGAAAGTGCCACTACAAACTATTTTTTTCTCATCCAACTGGTTTCTCCTCCAAACAGGTTAAGCACATACCCACTTTTAGATCTTTTTTGATCCAAATCTCCATCCCATTCTACATCCACAAATCTTGACACCACTGAGCATGCACCTTGATTTTTCCATCAACGTCTTGTTCATCCTTTCTGCAATTCCATTCTGATGAGGTGTATATGGAGTATTATTCTACCTTGCTATACCACACTTCTTACAGAATTCTTCAAATTCATTCCTACATAACTCTCCACCATTAGTTGTCCTCAACACCTTAATTATTTTCTTTGTTTGATTCTCAACAAGAGCCTTGAACTCTTTAAACCTGTCAAAGACTTCAGATTTATTCATGAGAAAATATATCCAAGTATTCCTTGAGAAATCATCTATAAATGAGACATAGTACACAAATTTTCCCAATGATGGAACCGACACGGGTCTAAACACATCATTGTGAACTAGCTGTAAAATTCCTTCTGCCCTCGTTGCACCAGAGGAGAATCTTACTCTATTCTGCTTCCCATATACATAATGTTCATAGAAATAAAAATCCAAAGAGTAGTTAGGCATACCTTCAACCATATGTTTATCGTGTAGTAGTTGAAGACCCTTCTCTCCGATATGCCCCAATCTTTGATGCCACAACATAACTTTTTCTCTAGAGACTATATGAGTTTTTTCTTCTTCTTCTCCAATATCATAAACAATGGAACAATTACACCCATCACTAATAGTTCTTTCTTGCAGCTTATATAGAGTTCCAATCCGAACTCCCTTCAACGACACCTTTTCTCCTTGAACCATCCTATGGGTTTCTTTTTCAAATACCATTTTTACCTCTGCATCGTCCATTTTCCTTACAAAAATCAAATTTATGGCCAATGATGGGATGTGCAGAACACCCTGTAGTGTTCTAATCCTTCCATCTATGAGCCTCAACTTGAATTTTTCTCGTTCTATGATTATGGTTGTCGATTCATCACCTAGAAAAACATTACCTCCAACATACCTTTCATATTCATAGAACCACTCCCTGTGGGGAGTCGTATGAAAGGATGCACCTAAGTCAACCAACCAAGCCTCATGATATGCATGTGTGCTTGAAGAAGCCAAGGCTTCATAGATCCTAGGTACATTTCTTCCCATGTCCTCCACTATTTTAGCTTGTTGTACATTGTCAACAATCCTCACTTTTTTACTTCTGTGAGGATAATATTTATACATATGATCTCCCTTACAACCCTAACATTGAATAGGTGGCTTCCTTGGCCTTTTCCCCCTTTTTTCAATTATCCTGGGTTCTCTAGAAGCTGGTTGTCCCTAAGGATTAGTTCTGAAGAATAGTGCGTTAGTCCCCATCTTCCTCTATTCCATATTGTATTTCTTCTTGTCTTCCCAAGGTTTTTGGAAAATTGGCCTTCCTTTATGATAATCATAAAGGCATTTAGCTCGCCTTATGGTCTCCTCCAATGTTTTGGGATCATCATATTGTATCTTGTCACTGATGAATGGTGGTTATCCACTCAAATACATCTGAATCTTAATTGTCTCATCCTTGATGAAAGAAACATACTTTAGCAATTCTAAAAACCTTATTTCATATTCATCTATGTTCATACTCACAATATTGAGTTCAAATAACTCCTTCATTTTCTTGTCATAGTATCTCTTAGTCAAGTATTTTTTTTGAAAATACTTCTTGAATTCCTTTCAAGTAACATTTTTCTCTATAATGTGTTTCACTTACAAAAATTGGTCCCACCAGATGGATTCCTTTCCCTTGAGTTGATGGATGGAAATTATTCTTTCTGCATGTGAAGAGTAATTATGTAATGGAAAATAATTTTTCATTCCTAGAAACCATGTCTTTGCATCTCCATCCTTCTTGTTCTCACCATCAAATGAAGGAGGATTGATTTTGTTCATTTCTCCTTGTATCTCATCCACCCGAGACCTCTTCTTATGCTTTCTAATAGGGGATGGACTTGAGATACTATGTGCTCTCATAGTAGAATTCCTTTGGGAGTTATGGTGATGTCTACCAACACTTCTTGTTCTTCCTCTCTCATCATGAGACCTGTGACTTCCTGATTTTCTTGAGTCATTCTCCTTATCCACCTTCTTTTCTATTCTTTCCAAGATCTACATTAACATTATGTTGAATTCCTCCTGTTGCTCCTTGGATTTCATAAGCCTCTGATTATCATCCTTATAAATTTGGAGATCTTTTTGAAACATTTTAATAATCTCCACCAAGTTCATGCTTTATTCCTTTCCTTCTCCATGCCCATTTGAGTTTGTACCTTCATTACCCATATTAACAGCCATATCTTTGATCTCGTCTTCCTAGATGTAATCCCCCTATGTATATTACATGATTATGCACTCTATGTTGATATTGTTCTGATCTAATTGTTGTTAAATATCCAAAATGTGCAACCAACAGAACTTGTTAGGCTAATTGATTTTATCAATTGCATGAAATTATGAACAATTCTGGTTCATAATGCATCAAACTTATTTCTTCTGATTTTTTGAGAAATTGATTGTCTAGATCAGTTTTTCGAGGAACAATTGTATTCTATTGTCCAAGAGCTTTCCAATGACTGCTCCCTTGCTCAATTCTGAGCCTTGAGCAGAAAGTTATGGTTATTTGAAGAATTGTCCTTTATGTGAAGGTAATCCTTGTACCAGTGATCTTCTTCGAAAGCCAAATCAACTCTTGGACCCATGTTGAATCTTGTATTAACATTCATAGGCTCATGTGATTTCCCTCAAATGTAGGTCCGTACAAATCAAAAACCTGCATGGTCCTTCTCTTATCCCATTTTTGTCTTAAGAATCAATTTTTCGGGAACTAGCCCCTTTACTTCGGCCAAAAAATCATATGACCATGAGATATGACCAAGAACTTAGATGAAAGGTACTTATCCAGAGCTTAAGGGCTCCGACGCTTTGAAACTTTGAGCTTTGGAAGATTTTCTAACACTACACAACATTTCCTCTGAATGTTGAAGTGACGAACTCTCGAACGGGCACTTCTCTGAAGCTTCGGGACTCTGGTGCTCTATAATTTCGAGCTTCAGAGGTTTCTCTCTCAACACACTCTAATTCCCTCGAATTCGAAATTGCTGAACTACTCCGACGCTCTCTGGATCCAGAGCTTCAGGCTTCAGAGGATTTCACAACACAACAATTCAATTCCTCTGAACGTCGAAGTGGAAAACCCCTGAAGGGTTCAAGAATCAATGGTGCACACTCCTGGATGAGATCAATGGTTGATAGGAGCTCCGAGACTCTGGGATTTGGGAATTTCTATGACTTCAATGCACAATACCCCCAAACCATTGAATGCCAAATTTGAGTTTGATGACTCTCTCTCCTCCTGCAGCTAATGACTAGTATCCCCTCCGGAACTCCGAGCTTCAGGAGTTCTGAAACTCAAATGCACGTTGCCTCCCGAATTTCTGAACGTCGAACTGGTGATGGGCTGAGATCTATGGTTCACGTGCCCTCATTAACGAATGACCTGGATTGACTCTGGGCTTCATGGCTTTGATACTTTTCATGCCATAACACCTTTTATCCACAATCCTCTGGATTACCGAACTCTTGAAGGTTTGAGAATTTGATAACATGTGTCTCGGATGTCCAATGGTCTAGATTTACTCTAGAGTTTGGGACTTTGGGATATTTTCCTCCTGGAAACACAAGGACCCGTTTCTCACAAAGTGTCAAACCACCGAACTTCCATGAGATCTACGACTCACACTCACCTGTGTGCAAATTCGACGGTTGGGATAGGATCTTCTCTACAACGATTCTCCTCCTACTATGTGCTTGATCCAACAATCCAAATCTATCCTTGGACAATACAACGGCCGAAACTTCTCCTCATAATATACAACATAGATTCACTCCAGAACTTCAAAGCTTCACGGATTTTTCCTCTTTCATGACAAAAGACTTAAAACAGCCAGAGTGGCAAAGTCCGAAAGACTTGGGGGTTTATCGTCCGCCCTTATTACCTTGATATGAAGACCCTCATTCTTATGCGCTCATATCTAATGGTTGGGATCTTATCTCCTCTATAGTGCGCTCCCCTCTCGTCTGGGTTTGATCCAAAGGCTCATATCTAATCTGGTGGCCTAATCGAACAACTATTGTGGTTTCTCGAACCTCTACACCTATTGAGATTTCAAACATAGTTAAGGTGTGATCTCAGTGCCCTCCTAGCACTCATGGACACTCTGTAACTCAAAATTTTACCATTTCGACAATTATTCTATGTGAAAATTTCGCTTCAATTTCAACTTACGCGGCCCATCTAGGCTAAGTGTTGGAAACTGGGGCTCCGATACCATTTTGTAACACACCCAACCACCCAGGTTGAGTCACATTACTCAAACTTCTCTTGTCATCAGCTCTGATGCCATAGTGTAGCAACCCCGACCACCTGCTGGGCTATGCCACAGAAAACTTTCAGATTGTATACAAATTTTTAAACATATAAAAACACTCTGAGAAAATTCCCAGATTCATGTGGAATAATGGTAAAAATACACAAACAAATAACATAGGAAAAACCCATGAAATTAAACACTTAAAGAATAATGCAGCAAGTGATTTAACACACAATTGATACTTATCTTTGATAAAATACCACCAATTGTGTGCAAAATTTCCACGATCCTCCTAGCCTTAGACCACGCTGCTCAGAACTCTTAGCAGTGGGTCACCACCGAGCTAGGACTAAACTACACCCGGGTAAAGGGATTCCTATCCACGCTGATGTATCTCAAAAAATAGGAACAACTCTGTCATGTTCCAACTACAACTAACATCCTACAATAACTCATTCCTCACATTCTTGTCCCATCCCAAGAAGTGTTCCCCTTCTCTGCTCAACAGTCCTTTTGTCCCAACTCCCTTCCAGGGCTTCAACAATAGGTTGGATAGGAAGTCTCAGAGCATTGTAGCTACAGTTGGTCTCCCTCAAGAAATCGATTCCCAACAATTCTCTCACCTAGAGAGAGCTACTCACGGGCCTGACAACCCGCCTCTTCAATCCCATGGGCCTGACAACCTGCTTCTTCAGTCCATCACTTAAGTCAACCAAGTACATGTACATGTGATGGAAGAAACATCGTTAAGGTAAAGTGTGGGTGATGGTAGAAACAACATTCAGGTAAAGTGCAGGTGATGGCAGCAATAACCTTTGGGTAAGGTACAGGTGCATTGCTCATAACATGAAGGGTACGGGTTACTATTGAAGGAGTGTTTGAAATATGGAGAGATCCGAATTATGGAGAGAATGTCTTGAATGACACAATGGATAGCTCATGCACTAAGCCCAAACTCTTTGTATGCATGTCCAAAATTTGACACTTGTCGGGTTGAAAGCCAATTTGGCCCACTTGTCCCCATCCTTATAACTAAGTATAAAATAATTATCCACAACTTAGTGTTTAGGAATAATATTATAATACTCCTTTGGAATTAATCCCTCTAACTTATCCCCTTCATAGGCTCTTAGCCCCCCCTTTCCCTTCCTAGTGGATTTTAGTCCCCCATACTCTTTATCATGGTTGGTCTACATACAATGATGTGTTTTATTAATGATATGAGTGTTTATATATATAAAATTAGGCTCACTGGAATTTAGCATCTAGTCTCTCCAACCTACTAGTCACATAATCTTGATGGGCTCTAATAACCTGGCTCACCAACCTATAAAACATATTTACATTTACAACTGGGGCTCGGTCTTGGGGTACTACAATCAACATTGAACACTTTTTACTACTTTCATTCAGAACATATAATCATCACTTTATCAATAATTTATCACTTATGATTGCATTCAATATATCATGAACAATTCCATTCAACCATGTATAACATATAACCATAGATACACAATACACAAGAATTGTATGTGGAAATCCAAATGGGAGAAAACCACAGAATGTTTTTCAATATATATATTCAAATTTTACATCCACCGGAAGGAGGCACCAACCCCCTGTTTATAGGCTCCAACTTGAAGGAAGCTACAACTCCCTATATTTTCTAGCTCCAACTGGAAGGAGGCTCCAATCCCTTGATTTACAGGCTCCAACTTGAAGGAAGATACAACTCCCTGTATTCTCTAGCACCAACTGGAAGGAGGCTCCAACCCCCTAGTTTACAGGATCCAAACTAAAGGGATATAGGAATCCTTGTATTCTCCAGCACCAACTGGAAGGATTCTCCAACCCCCTTTCATTTCTCCTTCCTTCCTCTAAATATAAATGGAGACTCAACCTATTACTATCACTGATACATCATCATCATCAAGACTCAACCTGTCACTGTAACTGTCAATGATACTAATCCATCATCATCATCAAAACCTTTCAGTGATACTAATACATCATCACAAAAACTAATTCAACAACATAAATATTATTCAAAGATCACCCAAAACATCTCCCAAAACATATGCCCAAAAATCACCAATATGTGCAATAAACCATGTTCCAAAATATGTCTCAAGCATGTGCCAAAAACATCCATGATATGCCTCAAGCCATCTACCAAGATATGAATCAAGCCATGTTCCAAGGACCTCCAAGATATGCCTCAATGGATATACCATAACATCAATATATAACCCTCAAAACACATATAAAGACATACCTTTAATCATGTAACAACCTGGTGCATAAGATCTCATACAATCAAAACTTCTTCATCTTCAACATAATGGAGGAAACTGCTTCTTCAACCTTTCCTTCATCATCACTAGAAAAAATTGGGCAACTCACAGGGCCTTACCTGACGAGTCATGTTCATCTTGCAGGGTCCTCACTGGACACCCTATAACTAACTCGCAAGGGTTTTCTCAAATAGGGTTTATCATAAACCCTTCTCCCATCTGCGGCTCCAAGACTTCTCCTTTGCACAACTCCGCTACTTTAGTTTCGCTAAGAGATCACATACTTTATTACTTGCTTAATTTTTTACTTGATTGATCAAATGAGAGGATTCTTGATGTGTATTTATACTATTCCAAGTAACTCATTTACTTAACTTTAGGGCTAACCTATAACTTCTTATTTGCAATAACTTTTCTTATTTTCCTGATTTTGGGGCCGACTTATAACTTCTTGTTGCAACTTTTTAGGGGATTCTTAACCATACTCATGGGATTCGTATTTAAGAGGGAATAAATTCTCAACCGTGAGGATCCACGTGGCGTTCCACCTACTTTTGGAAATTACATGATGATGACTATCCATCTATGAGGGTTTTTCATGTAATTGCAATGTCCTTCATGTTCGTTTTCTCCAAACTACTGTGGGATTCATAACCACATATTTGGGGATTCTTAACCACTTAACCATATTTCTAGGGCTTCTTGTAGACTTCTTCAAAGAATATTCCCATGAGGGACATGCTTAAATCTAATCCATAAGGGGACCACTTTGGAGACTTCTTCAAATACACCCATTACTTCTAGATGCTTCCAAACTTGATTCATAGATTCTTCTAGGGTTGACATCAATGAAAACCAAGTTTCCAACAATCTCCCCCTTTGGAATTGATAACATCACTCATACTCCCCCTATGACCATTTCTCCCCCTTTCTTCATGATTTCTCCCCATGTATTCATGCTTCTGATCTTTCTCTCCCCCTTTGACACAAATGGCAAAGGGTAACTTCCCTTATAGTATACCCTCTTTTGACAATATGTCTCCCCCTTTCTTCATGATTCTAATATTTCTCTCCTTTTTTTTCTTTCTCTCTCTTTGTCTTCTTTGCAATATTCCATGTAGATAAACGTGGGGCTTCATATATATGCTTACTTTCCTCTCTTCCAGGGCTTTGTGTACTTCTTGTTGTTATGATCCACTGATGTATATTAAAATCGTTCCCATCAAATTTCCTTCATCACTTGACCTCATGTATTCATGGATTTTCATGTCTTGACTGAGATGAAATTAATGAAATAATCATTCAACAATTTCCCTTTGACAGTATAACTCTTCTTTATTGTTTCTCTCCTCATATCTTGTTGTGTCTCTCACGATTTTCCTTCTTGTAACTAGTTGGTTACACCTGTCAATATTCTTCTTTTCTTGGCTATATGATTTACTGAACATTCCTCTTTATGATAATTTCAACGAGTCCTTCTACAATTCCTCTTGAGCTCATTCTTTCATCCACTGTCATGTATATTCTCTAGTTCATGAAAAGTGTTGTATTCTAGACCTGCAAATATCTCATGAATTCATCTCTGTCCATATGTCACAACAATTGTCCATGAATCTGCTACTCAACAATAGACAATGCTGACTAATCTACCACTTATAAAGACTTTTGTTGCAACTGATCACCACATATTCTTGCTTCTCAAGCTAAATCAAATATGTCCATTAGTTTTTTTTATCTTCAGATCAAAATCTACATGTCTACAACAAGTACAGATTCTCGAATCTACAATGAATATATCCTTACTTGAATTTATGCTTGGAATCCTCTATACAATCATGAATCTCTACCTCAAAAGTGTGTCAATGATATTCTTTGTAAATTCCAACTGACCTCTTCATACCTTCATGGGAATGTGTTCTAAAAAATTTCTTCTTAATCAACCAATATATCATGAGACATTCTACACCTCGGCCATCAAACCACTCTAAATCTTCCTTCGCAAAATCTGCAAACAAATACTTCAGACTACCCGAAAGATAATTCTCTAATCTGTAATAGCTACTAATTCTTAGACTCCCCCTCTTCAACATTCACATTTATTGGGAGTCTCCAAGTCGGATGGCTTAGAATAATATATAATCTTGCTCTGCTACAGGATCATCATTCTGAATTATGACATCTTCCTCTTTACTTGTAGATTCATCATGATCTCGAAACTCTGTAAATCTTGTGAGAGTGATCTCTGGGAGTTTTTCATTCACCCATTCTTCTTGTTTTTCTTTCCTTATCCAAATTTCCTTATACCTGACATCCATATTTTCTTTCATGGAAGGATTCATCATGATTCTACAATCATGATCTATGTGTCCATACTTGTGGAATTTGTAACATTCTACACCTCTGCCATCAAACCACTCTAAATCTTCCTTCGCAAAATCTGCAAACAAATACTTCAGACTACCCAAAAGATAATTCTCTAATCTGTAATAGCTACTAATTCTTAGACTCCCCCTCTTCAACATTCACATTTACTGGGAGTCTCCAAGTTGGATGGCTTATAATAATATATAAGCTTTCTCTGCTACAGGATCATCATTCTGAATTCTGACATCTTCCTCTTTACTTGTAGATTCATCATGATCTCGAAACTCTATAAATCTTGTGAGAGTGATCTCTAGGAGTTTTTCATTCACCCATTCTTCTTGTTTTTCTTTCCTTATCCAAAATTTCTTATACCCGACATCCATATTTTCTTTCATGGAAGGATCCATCATGATTCTACAATCATGAGCTATGTGTCCAAACTTGTGGAATTTGTAACATTCAATATTTTAAGGGCCCACATAAACATCTCTTTCTTAAACATTTATTCCATACACTATGCAATCCACAACTTTATGTCCAAATTTATTACAAGTAAAACAATAACCTAGAAAACAACTTTGATACCTAGGAGTGAATGATCTTCTTTGTGATGTAGTCCTTTTTAATTCATGCCTTATCTAATCATGATATTATCTTCAATCGTTTCCTTCACAATGATTGAAGCTTCTTTTATGCCATGAGGTAGAAGGTATTCTTGGGTGTTCTGCATTCATTCCTCTTTGACTCTTCTTGATCATGATTCATTCCTTTGAGAATGTCTATATC
>ML779063.1:922065-943914 GCA_009831015.1 Picea engelmannii | reverse complement strand
ATTACAAGGAAGGCACCTTAAACCCCAATGTTGAAAAACCATCCAACACAAGCAACCCATATCTAGAAGAGACAAGCTATTCAAAAAATTGGGATAGATCTAGTTGGCAGCACCAATTAATTCCATGAATCAAAATTGATATTCAACACATTTTTTACGAATCAAGCATTTGATCATCAAGAACACTGTCAACAAGCTTCATTATTGTACATATTTTTTATTGGTCGGTGGCAGGCCAAATCGTAATCATTGTGGCAAATAATATCAATTTTATTTCATAACCCATCTTATTTGAATATAGAATATTTGCGGTTTTATTTTGTTATGGTGTTTTCAAGTCTTTGGTATTGCTTTTCATTTTATGTGGTACCTTTTTTTCTATGTGTCGTTAAACCATGGACAACAAGTTTTTCTTTCTGATGCCCAGTACTTCAATTTAAATAAAGGCTATTCTGTTCATTCCTTACATTTTACATGGAAGAATATTTTTTCATAGGCCATACTTATGTGGCGTCGGCCCTATACTTATGTAAATAGAATGAATTAATGACTATTACAACAAGGAAACTCAATTTTTGACACCATGTTCCTGTTCAATGTCTTGCATATATTGCAGCTTCTTATATTTGATAATATTCGTGCATATATACTAATATGAGTATTATTGGAATAAATATAAAAAGTTTCTCTTGTCCAAAACTTAGCCAATTGTCTGGCCACCGGGTCCCGGGTTTGCAGTATCCAACACCTATGTCCATTGTTCCGTCATATACATATTGCAGCCAAAAAAATTTCGTGATCTGCAATTTATACTTTAACTAGTGACAACTCACCAAGGGTTCGAAAATATTGGCATTAATAAAGGAACAATAGATTTTCTTTTGTGAGATACTTAGCCCTTTTCCCCTTTTCTTCTTCCCATCTATGGTCACTTTCTGGTTATATACTTAGTCACCTTTCTATGATTGTGGGTTCCAGCATTGGCAGGCTGACATATCTTCATCTCCATATATATCCTCACATGATGAATCCGACTGACCATTATTCCTTTCCATACTTACCCAATTTTATGGTCGCGGTTTTCGTGTTGGCACTTTCGAACTCTACTTCTTCTTGTTGCGTTATATACATCTTGCACTCAAAACTTCTGTGGTTTCAATGAAATTTGTGAACCGAACAACATCCTGCAAATTGGCAGATGATTTTCATTTGAAACAGAAATAATCTATTAATATATATTAATATGAATACTATTCAAATAAATATCAAAACTTTCTCTTGGACAATACTTAGCCAATTATTTGGCCATCAGGTCCCGGGTTTGCGGTATCCAACACCTATGTCCCCTGTTTCGTCATATACATCTTGCAGCCAAAGAAATTTTGTGATCTGCAATTTATTCTTTTACTAGTGAGAACCCAGCAGGGGTTCGAAAACATTGGCATTAATAAACGAAAAATGGATTTTCTGCTGTCAGATACTTGGCCCTTTTCCCCTTTTCTTCTTCCTATCCATTTTCACTTTCTGGTTATATACTTAGTCGCCTTTCTATGATCGTGGGTTGTAGGGTTGGCAGGATGAAATATCTTCATCTCCATCTATATCCTCACTTGATGAATACGATCAACCGTTGTTCCTTTCCATACTTAGTCAATTTTATGGACATCGTTGCGGAGTTAGCGCATACAAACTCGCCTTTTCTGGTTATATACTTAGTCATATTTCTATGATATCTGGTTCCAAAGTTGGTGAGCTGACATATCTTCATCTCCATCCATATCCTCACATGATGAATCTGATCGACTGGTGTTCCTTTCCATACTTCGCCAATTTTATGGTCGCGGTTGTCGGGTTAGAGCTTACGAACTCGACTACTTATTTTTTTGCGATATACATCTTGCACTCAAAACTTTCATGATCTACAATTCCACCGCGTGGCTGCTCGTATACATAAAATTCGCTCAAAGTATCTATCATTGCCTTCCATCCCCACTAACTTTGCATCCTTCCTAATATACATTAACTATGCTCTTACTAGTGACAATTGAACACACTGGTATGAAAGAATTGGCACTCGGTTCTCCGCCATATACAAATTGATTATCAGACTCTGACATCATACCCTCTTCTATGTTACACATTATGCATTCAAATGTTATGAGATACAAAATTTGGTCGTCAGAGCCTTGCGTCTTCTGGAGAGACCTTGTCACCCTATTTTGGATCCTTGCATTGGTGGGTTCACGAAATCTCCAACTCCTAGTCATTGTTTCATGTTCTTCCCATCCTCATACTTCTTTCCAGATATGTAACACCAAAGGTTTATTAATAAAACGACATCATGAAACAATCGTAAAGATTGTCATTAATAAGAAAAAGTCTCGAGAACCAACCATCCCTACATAATTTTTCTAGAAACATGCAAAGAAGATCTTTCCAGGTAATGGAAAGGCTATTACAAATTTCAATATATTAGCAAAAACAAGTCCCAGCCAGCATATCTTTGTTCCATACTTGGACATTTTTTTGATTGTGGGTTCCCAGATTGACGGCCTCAAAATTGTGTTTTGAATATTCTACGAGTTGCAAAGAGTGCCTAGAGCTATGCAATATACAATTTGTCCGCGGGAATGTATAAAAACTCTTAATTTTTCCTCTTTTCCCCCCCTCTATTATCCCTTTGTGGTTTTATATTTAGTCGCATCTATATTATGATGGCCTCATGGATTCACAAATTGGCAACTATTTATCTATATCTTCACACCATGATCCCGACCACCTACGGTCCTTTTCAATACTTATTCAATTATCTGATCATCGGGTCCCAGGTTTGTGGTATCCAACACTTATTTCCCCTGTTCTGTCATATACATCTTGCAGCCAAAGAACTTTCATGATGTGCAAATTATTCTTTTACTAGTGAGAACTCACTATGGATTCAAAAGGATTGGAATTAATAAACGAAGATTAGATGTTGCTTATGGATTTCAACGAAGTTTGCGAACAAAACAGGATCCTGTAAATTGGAATATGATCTGCATTTGGACCAAAAATAATCTATTAATATATATTAATATGAATACTATTGGAATAAATATAAAGAATTTCTCTTAATTTTTCCTCTTTTCTCCCCCTCTATTATCCCTTTGTGGTTCTATATTTAGTCACATCTATATGATCATGACCTCCTGGATTCGCAATTTGGCAACTCTTTATCTATATCTTCACACCATGATCCCGACCGACCGTAGTCCCTTTCAATACTTAGTCAATTATCTGATCATCGAGTCCCAGGTTTGTGGTATCCAACACTTATGTCCCCTATTCCATCATATACATCTTGCACCCAAAGAACTTTTGTGATATGCAATTTATACTTTTACTAGTGAGAACTCACCAGGGGTTCGAAAGGATTGGCATCGATAAATGAATAGTAGATGTTCTTTTGTGAGACACGTAGCCCTTTTTCCCTTGTCTTCTTCTCATGTATTATCTCTTTCTAATTATATACTTATTCTCCTTTCTATGATTGTGGGTTCCAACGTTGGTGGGATGAAATATCTTCATCTCCATCTATATCCTCACATGACGAATCCGACTAACCGTTGTTCCTTTCCATACTTAGCCAATTTTATGCCCGTGGTTGCCGAGTCGATGCTTTCGAACTCTGTTTCTTCTTGTTCCGTCATATACATCTTGCACTCAAACTTTTCGTGATCTACAATTCCACCGCAAACTCCTTAGCCGTTTTTCTCTTTTCTTCTTCCCATGTATTATCACTCTGGTTATATACTTAGTGGCCTTTCTATGATCGTGGGTCCTAGTGTTGGTGTGATGACATATCTTCCTCTCCATCTATATCCTCACATGACGAATCCAACTGACCATTGTTCCTTTCCATACTTAGCCAATTTTATGGCCGCGGTTGTCGGGTGCGAGCTGACATATATTCATTTGAATCTGAATGACCGATGTTCCTTTTGATACTTAGCCAATTTTATGCATGCGGTTTCTAGGTTGGCACTTTCGAACTCTTCTTCTTCTTAGTGCGTCATATACATCTTGCACTCAAAATTTACGTGATCTACAATTCCACAGCAGACTCCTTATCCCTTTTTCCCTTTTATTATTCTCGTGTATTATCGCTTTCTAGTTATATACTTATTGGTATTTCTATGATTGCGGGCTCTAGCATTGGCAGGTTGACATATCTTCATCTCCATATATATCCTCACATGACGAATCTGACTGACCATTGTTCCTTTCCATACTTATCCAATTTTATGGCTACGGTTGTCAGGTTGGAGCTTTCGAAATCTGTTGCTTCTTGTTTCGTGATATACATCTTGCACTCAAAAATTATATGATCTACAATTCCATAGTGGACTCCTCGAAATTGCAAGCTTCACTCTCCCACAATTCACAAATGTTTCAAAGTATCTGTCGTTGCCTTCCATCCCCACTAACTTCATGTCCTTCCTAATATACATTAGTTATGCTCTTACTATTGACAACTAAACACACTTGTACGAAACAATTGTCATCCGGCCCTCTGAAATATACATCATCCCCTCTTCTGTGTTACAGATTATGCATTCAAATGTTTTGAGCGATAAAATTTGACCGTCGGGGCCTCACCTCTTCTAGCGATACCTTGTCACCCTATTTTGGATCCTCGTGTTGACGGGTTCGTGAAATATCCAATTCTTGGTCGCTATTTCAAGTTGGCACTTTTGAACTTTGTTGCTTCTTGTTCCCATGATATACATCTTGCACTCATAATTTCTGTGATCTACAATTTCACCACAAACTCCTTATCCCTTTTTCCCTTAGTCGCCTTTCTATGATCACGAGTTCCAACATTGGCGGGCTGACATATCGTCATCTTCATCTATATCCTCACATGATGAATCCGACTGACCGTTTTTCCTTTCCATACTTACCTAATTTTATGGCCGTGAATGTCGAGTTGGCGCTTTCGAACTTTGTTGCTTCTTGTTCCATGATATACATATTGCACTCAAAACTTTTGTGAGCTACAATTCCACCGCAAACTCCTCGAATTCCATACTTAATACACTTTTTTCAATTGCGGGTTCCCATATAGGTGGCCTCACATTTTCACCTCGATTTTTCTATGTCCTGCAAACATTACCCGGTCTTCCACAATATACAAATTGTACCTTCTTCGTTGTTACGCGAATTAAACTCAAAAAGTTCTGAGACATCCAATTTGAACCTCGCGCCCTCACCTCAAACAGTTGCACCTTGTAACCCTATTTTGAATCCTGCCTGACCACTTTCCATAATTAGACACTTCTTAACTACTCTTTCCCATCCCTGCGACCTCCGTACTTATTTCTTAATATGAAATTAGAAACCTTTCATGCTAATAGCTCACCATGCAGGAACCGTCAACATTGTCATTAATGAGTGAAATGCTCAAGGATATCTCCCATTAATACACATTAAACCAAGATCTACAGAGAGTTATATTGTCCCTTCCGATTGTTCATCTCAAACATGGGTCGTCGCATTGGCCCGTTCAATAAATCTACAATGCTTAATCACTCATTGTCGTATCTACCATGTTCGCATTTCTATGTGTGAAATTACTAGTCTTTAATGTTAACAGCGCATCATGCAACAAGCGTCGAAATTGTAATGAATGAGCGAAAGTCTCGAGGAGATCTTCCATTGACATGTATTTGGACCAATATTTGCACAAAATTATATTATCCCTTCCAAATTTTCATTTCATTCATCGTCTGGAGAAAACAAATGCTCTTGTAAACTTATGGCATCAGGTCGACATCAGTTTTGTGGAGATATAGTAAATATATTCGGACATCGGGACCAGAACTTCTAGTGGTCCAGGGCATACTTTTACCATTCATCCCATTACGCCCAGAATGAAGTGATTTGGACCTTTGGAATCGCTCATGCAGGTTGTTTCCTTGAGGTTTTTTACTGTAATGAGGTGGTCTCTTGGTGCACTGAAAAATATATTTCAAGACAAAGAATTATTCCACTGCATGACTATTCTCCTATTTATTTATCACCTCAGGTCTTCCTCAAGATGTTAAAATTTCCCAAGCCAACATTGACCTTCAGAGGACAAGACTGCAAGCATTTTCTAGAAAAACATGATAACAGGTTGGACATCTTATCTGAGTTCATTAAAGACTCAACAACAGTTTATGAAGATATCAAAATGTTGTAGGTAAGTTCCTTTAGAAATCCATTCCGGGAAATTTCTTGGTTGTTTATAAGAATAAATGGAAATGCATCCATGACAAGCATTTCCTGTATAATTATTTATATTTTGTACTTCACAGTCAAGGAACAATTCGTTTTCGATTGGAGGAAGCTAATTTCCATTGAAATATGTTCCCAGTTGTCACTATTCAAAGAATCGAATAAATTTTATATGTCATCCTACTTGATTTTCACAATAGTGCATTGTTGTCTGTTTCCAAAATTGTCTCTTTCCAAGAAAATGAACTGTGGATTCCACCTAGTAACATTCGGGTACAAGTCCCTATGGAGGCACAAGGCCTCCCATTGTTCTTATGAAATTTTTAATGACTTTGTCTCAGTTTTCAAAGATTTATTGTTAAAAGGATTCTTTGCGGATGTCTAGCCAGGCAACCAAGCTTTTGAAAAGGAAGGGCACACTTAAACAAAATGAAAATCACAGTTTACTGATGGTATTTGGATCCATGGAAAATCCTTCTTTCCTTCCATGCCACATCACAAACAAGATGTTTGTTGCAAAAATAGCAATGCAATACAACCATTGGTTGAATTTTTTCCATGACAAGAAAAAAAAACAGTTCATTCCTCTGCCCTCGAAAGTCAAGGACTTCTTATGTAGAAACGTCAAAAAGATTGACAATTTCACATGCCATTTCAAGAAATTGAACCTAACATATGCTGAAAGTCTAAAAGGGTTCGACCCTAATGGGATTTTTCGAGAAAATTTACTAGAAGTTGGCTTTAGCTTCTCTTTTATCCATAGAGGCATGACTAAAGATAGGGACAGTGATGACAACAATCCTTCTTCTGGCGATTGCGACATAGAGACATTGCAAAGTGCCACTGAATTGTACAGACAACAAGGAAAAATATCTCATGATAAGAGTGCCCAGTCCCCCACCAACACTCCCAAGAGAACAAAATCACAGAGCATCTCTTCAATGACCCACCCCAATAAGAAAGAAGCCCAGAAATATTCAAATGGAGGAGGAGATAAGAACCCTCCTCACATAAAAATTGATAGTTCTCACAAAGTTCCACTGATGAAGAAGAGAAAAAACAATGTAGGGAAGGCAGACGAACCCGAAATTGAAAGTGAATAGATGCAACTTGAAAGTGGAATTGAGCACATGCACAAATTTGGTCTATCCGCAATGGAAATAGATGAGACCAACATTTTTTACGAAGATGAATCCTTTGTATTCCAGAGCATTGTTTTTGATAGCCATTCTAAAAATATGGTCATTGAAAAGAGAGGTGTAACAAATAGGAAAGGCAAATCTCGCACAAAGATTAAATTTAGGAAAATGTGGTCATCCCAAATCTCCCTATTTCACCGTGTAACCGGTGATGCTCTTGATGATTCCATTGGAGGAATTGAAGTGGAGAATGTTAGACTGAAAGACCACATTAAGGAATTTGAGGAGGCTTTCATTGCTACTCGGGAGTTTTCCAATCCTTTCGCAAAAAATGTGCCTGCTACCACTGTAGCCAAGATAAAAGTATCCTCTACCCTCCTTGCATCGTCTAGAGCCCTTGTAGATAATAACATCAAGAAAAAAATGCAGCTAGTTACTGAAGCCTAGGAAACATCACAAAATATAGCTTCCTTCTGAAAGAGGGCAAATGATTTGCATGAACATTTGCGGGCGAATTTAAAAAATGATCAATGTTTATGTGGCTAGGTGTTGACCCCTTTTTCCAACCATGCCATCAATACCTTGGATATGAAAATAAGACAATATAATCTCCCCTCCCCAAAGTGGACCAAAAAATCAAAAGCATGCTGGCAAAAGAAATTTAAGAACCTGGAGCTCATTGTCGAATCATGTAAACAAGCCATATTAGAAAATGAACAATTATTCACAAACCCAATCCAAATAGACTTAGCCGAAAGTACCAACAAGGTTCAAGACCCAAACTTAATTCTCAAATCCTTGTCAATGACCAAAGAATCCTTTGATGAACAACTTGATATTTTAAAGGGGTAGTCTTTCGAAACTTTTTACGGCATCCTTGAATATCGTGTAGATGATATCGAGAGCTGGGTACAGGACTATTCGACACACAATGAAGAAATTGAACAGAGTCTGCATGGTATTTCAATGGATCTAAGGAAATTAGAAAATGACCTTTTCGACATAGAAATCTAGGATGAAATCAATGTGGCCCCCATGAGAAGCTACATTGAAGAATGGTTCCAACAAAAATGATAGCAACAAAAACACATCGGATTCATACTAAGTTTATACTTATTTTATTTATCAGTCCAGTTATTATACCTGTTTAATTAGAAAACTCTAACCAAACACTCATAACTTCCAATCTCTTCATTTCAGGTCTTCCTCTCTACCGTCACACACTTCTTCTTTCTACATTCCTGATTCTTGTACCTATTTCTTTTTATGGTCCGCGGGAGCCCCAATCCCAGTCTATATGACAAACACATTTAAATTTCCAAAAATATGGAATAGATTCCAGAAATATGTGACGCAACACCCCTACCTCAATAGGCTCTATGTGAGATCCTAGTCTAAGGATCGTTATTAATCTCCCCCAGCTGGAATCTTCACACTTGTAACCACAGGTCATTCTATAGTTACGCTTGTGCGAACAAGCACAAGGCGCAAACCTTAACTCCACGTGAGCAACTGATATGACCATGACCTTCACCTGAAAAGGTTTTTTGGGTTTCACAACTTCGTGATTCTTGTTGTGAGTCCCCCTAAATCCTTCAATCCCTGAAACCCCAAAATGGGCTAACGGGTCCTCATCTCCTCCCTTATTCCTCGACCATATGACCTTAGTCACGTCCTCGGGTCCACCTCTGAGCGCGTCAGAATTTCGCGACTCGGGAGTTCACGATGCAACCTCCTCTCCTTCTCCCGAAGTCTGAACTCATGACTTATTTGTTGTGGATCGATGGTCCAGATATTACTACGATCTAACGACCCAGATCCTATTGAGATTTCACGAATTGGGATTTCACAACTCTTGACTTCTCGTCACGACTTTATCCACACTCCCGAATCCCGAAATGAAAAAATTTGAAGAACTAGATCAATGAATCTTGTCAGTCCAGATCTAACGAAGACTATTCCTCTTGAGCTTGTGAGTGTTAACAAACACTTAGTATTAACTCCTTCACTGATCCATTGGATCCAACAGTCCACGGTGAATTGGTGGGTTTCCCTCTGAGAATTTTGACCGTCCGTTGAGTTCCTTAGCAACTCATGGCCAAACAACTTGGCATATTTCCTCTTGAACTTGGTTTTCTATGAAGCCTCTGAGAGCCTTATACTTCCTTTGAACTCCACAAAGTCTCTATCCCTCATGAGCTTATACTTCACTTCAAACTCAAGATTTTTAAGGGATTCTCGCATGCACTTCTTGCAGCTTCTCAATAATCTCTGATTATATGAACTTCTCAGTTCTATACACTCCTTGCGACAGTAACTCTTTATCCACTCACTGGGTTGGAAAAGTCTAAAACTTCAACTGGCCTGCGCACTCCTTGCACGGCTCTGTTCTATACTCACACTTTTGTTGGTATAAGAACAACGATATCTCTGCTAAGCTTTCCTGAGATAAAACTCAGAACTTGTCAATGCACTCCTTGCAGGAATTATCAGGACGAGAAACAATTGAAAATCATACTCTTCTTCTCACGAACTTCATACATTCAACATGAAATCATACACACACACACAACATTGAAACAAATGCATAACAAATCACATAAGAAAATTGTAAACATACCATTCAATAGATGTAAATAGAATTCATAAACACCATGAATTTGGATCAAAGCTTTCTTATATTAATCCAAGTGCATATGTACATGGGTTCAATAGAAACCGATATTTTCTTATACAATCTTCTACAACCTATCTTCTGCTTTGTTCTCCTATTCTCTTGTTTTTCATCTCTCTCTAATTCTTACAATGAGAATAGTCATAATGATACAATACAATACATGCAAGGGAGATTTCTAGAGTTTTCCCTCCTACACTTTAATCTATCTAATTGAAATAAAAGCCTACAACTACTTTACATTTAATACAATAAATTCCTCCAACAAACAGATGAGAGAAACCACTCAATATCTGCATTACAACTCAAAACATAAATGTGAATGCATCCTTTCAAGATATTACATTAATGTCTTATCCTTTCAAATTCAAAAAATTCTCAAAATATGCGTTGGTGCATATCCAACTATCTTCCACTTGCACGCGCTTAATTTGTTGGCTTGCTTACGATGCTCCTGCATCATACTCCTCTAGCTGAAAAATTCATGAACTCCTGTTCAAGAGCTCCTACACCGTTTTTCCATGTTTCTGAATCTCTGCTTCGCTTTCCCAACTGGCATCCTCAATCGGGTGTCCCTTCCATTTGACCAAATACTCAAAATATTTCTTCCTTCGGTACTTTTTGCTAACTCTCTGATCAATTATTCTTTCCATCTATGGATTTTCAGCTACAGGCATCTGTCTGACCCATTGAACTTCCTTATGATATTTTGATCCCCCTGTTTCATCTATTCTGTAAGGATACATATCCGCTATGTTGAATATGGGTGAAATGCCTACACCATCTGGAAATTCGATCTCATAAGCATTTGTTTTGAATTTCCTTATGATTTTACACGGTCCTATCTTTTTCATTTTCATTTTATTATACGTTCCCCTTGGGAATATTTCTTTCCTCAAGTGAGCTAAGACCAAATATCCCACTTCAAACTGAAGTTCTCTTCTATGTTGATCTTCTTTGTGCTTATATTCCTGGTTGGAAGTCTTTAATCGCTCTCTGATTTTACTGTGGAGCTCTTGGATCTCTACTGCAAAATATTCTGCTCTAGAACTTATGAACTCACTCTGCTCTAAGTCTCTCAACTTAGACACTCCCCTTGGCTTCATTTTGTACATTATCTAGAATGGGCTCTATCCGGTGCTCCTGTTAGGTGAATCATTATATGAAAATTCTACTTGTGGCAGAATCTGATCCCACTGATTGTGATGTTAAACTACTAAAATCCTCAACAAATCCCCTAAACTTCGATTCACTACCTCAATTTGTCCATCTGTATGAGGGTGATATGCTTAGATAAAAGATAAACTAGTCCCCAACTTCTTCCATAATGTCCTCCAAAAATGACCAAGAAATTTGGTATCCCTGTCTGAAACAATACTCTTGGGTAAGTCATGAAGTAAAATAGCTTCTTTGAAAAACAAATTTGCAATGTGAGTTGCATCATTGGTTTTCTGACATGGAATGAAATGTGACATTTTTGAGAATTTGTTGACTACCACGAATATGGAATCACAACCTCTATGTGTCCTTGGCAGTCCTAACAAAAAAACCATGCTTACCACAACCCAAGGCATGGTTGATACAATCTTGTATTTTGTTGTTTCCCCTTTGCATGCTGGCAAATTCTACATTTGTTGACAATTTTCTTGACATCTGTCCTCATTCCTGGCCAATAATATAAACTGTTCAGTTGCGTGAATGTTTTGTCCTGGCCGAAATGTCTATCCAATCCTCCACTATGTTTTTCCTTCAGAAGATTCTCTCTCATAGAACTCTTCGGGATACACAACTGATTCCCTTTGAATAATAATCCATCCTTGATTAAGTATTCAATCCATTGGCTTTTGTCTCTTAGAAAAAGATTCTCACATGCTTCATAAGCATCCCTCAAATCTTAATTATCTTTGTACATATCCTTAAGGCTATCAAAACCTAAGGTCTTCATGCAAAACTCTTTCAAAATCAAACATTTCCTGCTCAATGCATCAACAACCTTGTTAGCAGTTCCAGAAATGTGCTTTATAACAAAAGTAAATTTCTGCATAAATTCAACCCATTTTGCATGTTTTTGGTTTAGTTTCTCCTGTCTGGTTATGAATTGTAAAGCATGGTTGTCGCTATACAAAATGAACTCTTTCAGAACCAAGTAGTGCCTCCATTTCTTTAATGCTTATATGACTACATAAAACTCTTTGTCATACATGGAATATTTCATTTTGGAATCATTCGGCTTCTCACTGAAGTATGCAATTGGTGTATTGTCTTGACTTATGACTTCTCCAACCATGAATCCACTTGCATCACATCTGACTTGAAATGTTTTACTGAAGTCTGGAAAAACCAGAATTGTCTATTCAGTTATCTTTTCCCTCAACAACTTGAAACTTTTCTCTGCTTCCTCTGTCCAATGAAAATATTTATTTATTTTCTTGACTGTGTCCATCATTGGTGTAGAAATTCCACTAAAACTTCTGATAAACTTCCTGTAAAAACTAGCTAGTCCATGGAAGCTTATGACTTCAAAGATATTCTTCAGCGATGGCCATTCTTTGATTTATTTTACCTTCTCAAGATCCATCTTCAACTCATTTGAAGAGATCACAAAACCTAAATAATCAATCTCTTTCTTCATGAAATACGACTTTCTCAAATTTATCAGCAATTTCTCTTGTTGTAATATCCTCATCACTAGAGTTAGGTGCCTCAAGTGTTCTTCCTCAGTCTTATTGAAGATTAGTATATCATCAAGATACATGATCACAAACTTTCCAATGAAATCTTTCAAGACTTCGTTCATCAATATCATAAAAGTACTTGGCGCATTCGTCAAACCAAATGGCATAACAAGCCATTCATATAGCCCTTCATTCGTCTTGAATGTTGTCTTCCATTCATCACCTTCCCTCATTTGAATATGATGATATCTGCTTTTCAAATCAATCTTTGAAAAAAACTTTGCTCCACTCAAGCAATCCATCCAGTCATTTATCCTCGGTAAAGGAAATCTATACCTGATGGTGATTTTGTTTATAGCCCTCGAGTCTGTACACATTCTCTATCCATCATCCTTCTTTGGACTTAACACTATTGGCATAGTGCATGGACTCAATATTTCTCTAACCAACCCCTTTTCCATCAAATCCTGGACTTGCTTCTTAACTTCTTCATTCTCTTGCGGCGTCAATATGTACGCTTCTTTGTTTGGTAAACTCACTCCTAGTATAATTTCAATGTGATGGCTTATACTTCTGATGGGTGACAATGAACAAGGTAAATCGTCCACCACTATATCAGAAAAATTCTCGAGTAGTTCCTGAATTTCCTCTGGTAGATCATCTATCGAAGTATTGGTCAAGATGACTCTAGGTTTCCTAACCAAAACGAACTTAATTTCTTCACCCTTCTTGGCTTCATCCAAAATTTCCTTCCCACTCATGAGTAGTATAGTATTGTTTGTTTATGCTTTCTCCTTATTGTCTTCAATTGGAAACAACATATGCGTCCTACCATTCTTCTCCAAGGTATAGGTATTCTTTCTTTCATCATGAACAACATTCCTGTCATATTGCCACAGCCTCCCCAATAAAAGGTGATAGACATCCATGGGAATAACATCACATAAGATCTCATCTCTATATCCCCCTATCTTAAATTCAACTAAACATTGTTTAGTGACAGTTACATGATGTCCTTTTTGCAACCACAAAAACTTGTATGGGCTCGGATGTGCAACTGTCTCCAATTCCAGCTTCTCCACCATTTATGTGGATACTAGATTATCTGTGCTTCCACTGTCCACTATCACCTTGCATACCCTATCCTTGGTTTTGCAAATAGTTCTAAACAAATTGTTCCTCTGGACTGGATTCTCCATCTCTTCTTTGGCTTCAAGAAAATTTTCCTCAGCATTAAGGATCTTTTTCCTTCTACATCTTCTGCCTCAACATTTCTCCTTTTCTCTTATGAAATGTGAGCTTTGTCTCCTCCATCTCTTTTTCTATCAGGACATTCAAAATATTTGTGTCCAATCTTCTGACAAACAAAACATTTTATTTCACCTCCTCTGCCTCTGCCTCTTCCTCTTTCTCGCGGAAAAGTGTTCTTATCGGCATATTATCATTACGATGAACTTACTCCTCTTTCTGGGTGATTATGAGGTTTCTTTTCTTCATCTTTGGGCTTCAGTACCCTATCCTGGGAAATTTCTTTGCCTCTACTCTGACTTCTAACTCTGCCCCTTTGACCTTGCTTTCGGGCCAATTTTTCTTCTGCCTTCAGAGAAATATGATAAGCATCTTCCACATTTCTGATCGTCACCATGCTCATCTCATCCTGAATGTCATATCTCAGACCATTCATGAATTTGGTGACCTTTTCATCATCACTCTTGTGATGACCTGCTCTGATGTTCAGTCCGTAAAACTCTTCAGTGTATTCCTTCACTGTCATCCCCTTCTGTCTCAAATTTTGCATTCTTCGAAACAGATTAATTTGATAGTCTCTTGGTATAAACTTGGCCTTCATTTTTTCTACCATCCTATCCCAGCTTTTTATTCTTTGTTTTCCTTCACAACACCTATCAACCTACATTTCATCCCACCACAGTGTTGCATTCCCTTTCAATCTAGTGACAACATGTTTTACTTTCCTATCTTCTTCGATATCTTCATAATCGAAGTATTTATCTAGAGCTCTAAACCAATCTAGCAGCTCCACAACGTCTAAGTTGCCTTCATACATCGGGATGTCCATTTTTTCTCTGACCCCTATTCTTGAAATAACTTTGAATAGACATTCTTCTGTAGCGTGTTTGGCTACAACTTATTCTTTGGCTCTAGCCTCATTTTCACTTTTGGCTTCACTGGCATCTCCTATATTAGTAGAACGTCTCTGTGTTGTCTCCATAACATCTAATAGAGCGCGAAGTTATCTCATATTCCTTTCCATGGCTGGATCATGCATTGGTCTCTCTTGACGTCTTCTGGGTGACATTGTTTAAATCTGTTCCATGCAGAATTCAAATCACAACTTTCCTTCTATCTCCCTTTCTTACAGAAAACAATGATTGTAACTTATGATACCACCTGACGCAGCACCCCTACCTTAGTAGGCTCTGCTTGTACTCTCGGTCTAAGGATCATTCTTAATCTCCCCTTTGAGTCAAAATGACTCTTTGATTCCCAACTGGAATCTTCACACTTGTAACCACGGGTCATTCTAGAGTTACGCTTATGCGAACAAGATCATGGCGCAAACCTCAACTCCAGGTGACCAACCGATATGACCACGACTTTCACCTGAAAAGTTGTTTCGGGCTTCACGACTTCATGATGCTTGTTGTGAGTCCCCATGACTCCTTCAATCCCAAAAACCTCGAAATGGGATAATGGGTCCTCAACTCCTCCCTTATGCCTTGACCATATTACCTTAGTCACATCCTGGGGTCCACCTCCGAGCGCATCAGAATTTCACGACTTGGGAGTTCATGATGAAACCTTCTCTCCTTGTCCCTAAGTCTGAACTCACTACTTATTTGTTGCATATCGACAGTCCAGATCCTTCTACGATCTGACGGCCTAGATCCTGTCGAGATTTCGTGACTCTTGACTTCTCGTCACGACTTTCTCCACACTCCCAAATCCTGAAATGCCAAAATTCAAAGTACTAGATCAACGACTCTCGTCGGTCCAGATCTAACAGAGAATATTCCTCCTAAGCTTGTGAGTTTTGACAGACACTCAATCTTAAATCCTCCACTGATTCACTGGATCCAACGGTCCACAACGAATCAGTGGGTTTCCCTCTGAGAATTTCGACCGTCCGTTGAGTTCCTTAGCAACTCCTGACCAAACAACTTGGCATCTTTCCTCTTGAACTTGGTTTTCTGTGAAGCCTCTGCGAGCCTCATCCTTCATTTGAACTCCACAAAGTCTCTATCCCTCCTGAGCTTATACTTCCCTTCAAACTCAAGATTTCTAAGAGATTCTCGCATGCACTTCTTGTAGCTTCTCGATAATTTATGATTATCTGAACTTCTCAGTTCTGCGCACTCCTTGCGACAGTTTCTCTTCAACCATTCACTGGGTTGGAAAAGTCTAAGAATTCAACCGGCCTGTGCACTCCTTGCACGGATCTATGCTATACTCACACTTTTGCTGGTATAAGAACAACGGTATCTCAACTGAGATTTCCTAAGATAAAACTCAAAACTTGTCAATGCACTCCTTGCGGACCTTCACTGCATTCCTTACAGGAATTCTCAGGACGAGAAACAATTGAAACTCGTACTCTTCTTCTCACGGACTTCATACATTCAACATGAAATCATACATACACACACAGCATTGAAACAAGTGCATAATAGAGCATATAAGCAAATTGTAAACATACCATTCAATAGATGTAAACAAAATTCATAGACACCATGAATTTGGAACAAATATTTCTTATATTAATCCAAGTGCAACTGTACATGGGTTCAATAGAAACCAATATCTGCTTATACAATCTTCTACAACATATCTTCTGCTTTGTTCTCCTATTTTCTTGTTGTTCATCTCTCTCTAATTCTTACAATGAGAATAGTCATAATGATACAATACAATACATGCGAGGGAGCTTTATAGAGTTTTTCCTCCTACACTCTAAGCTATCTAATCGAAATAAAAACCTACAACTACTTTACATTTAATACAATGAATGCCTCCAACAAACAGATGAGAGCAACTGCTCAATATCTGCATTACAACTCAAAACGTAAATGTGAATGCATCCTTTCAAGATATTACATTAATGTCTTATCCTTTCAAATTCAAAACATTCTCAAAAACTGTGTGTTGGTGCATATCCAACTATCTTCCACTTGCACGTGCTTACTTTTTTGGCTTGCTTACGATGCTTCTGCATCAATATGTAAGAGACATTATTAATTTTTTATAAATTTCAAAGAAAACTAAATATCGGCCTCTTCAGTTTTTCATTATACTCTAGCAAGCGACCTCTTGAAATTTTAGAAGATCGTCGATGTAAACTTTGATAAATTTCAAAGAAAATGGAAAATATTCTATTGCGTGAAACAAAAATATGGAACAAATTCCAAGAATGCTAAATTTCTATCAAAAAAATGTATATGATACACACATACTTCGAAGTTATTTTTAGTGTTGTTATCTGCAAATTTTCATGCCTACTAATCTTCAAATACTTTGAAAGATCTTCAAACCATTTCATTTAATTTTACTTTAATGTATTTTACTTTTATGCATATTCTATTGTATTTTAATTTTTAATGTGTATGCTTCAAAAATATGGAACAGATTCCATATTTTTCAAAGAAAACAGGAACCTTTGTTGCTTCAAAAATATGGAACATATCCAACCTCTAGGAACCTTTGTACTATCTTTCCTGTACTATAAAAACTTCGAAGTTATTTTTAGTGTTATCTGCAACATTTTCATGCCTACTCATCTTCAAATACTTTGAAACATCTTAGAACCATTTCATTTAATTTTACTTCAATGTATTTTACTTTTATGCTTATTCTATTGTATTTGTATTTTTAATGTGTATGCTTCAGAAATATACTACAACTTGCTTCCTGTGTGTCCATAATCGGTCCTACCATAAAGAGTGCATTTATTCTCATTCCAACCTGACAAGGACTACACTGCCAAACAACCTTGTTTATTATAGGTGATCATCTTGGGAAAAAACTATCAAAAAGGTTTGAAAACAATAATTCATGTGTTTATTTACAATTGGAATGGATGGAATATCTTGTGTTTCATATCAATTAAATGCATTTAATGGAGGAATATAAATGTAAAATGGAAATGTAAAATGTGTGAGGGATTAAGTGTTTCAATTATTCAATGTGTATCCTTT
The DNA here is from genome assembly GCA_009831015.1 of Picea engelmannii. Lineage (NCBI taxonomy): Eukaryota > Viridiplantae > Streptophyta > Pinopsida > Pinales > Pinaceae > Picea > Picea engelmannii. The sequence continues at coordinate 925,958 of ML779063.1, read as the reverse complement.
ATTCAATTGGATTTTGTAGTTGCATATATTTGACATCATTGTAAAAGAACTCCTATTTTATATTTTCATTATTTAAAGCTCAATATTATAATCTATATTTTATATTAAATTATTATTTTTTCAATATTATTAATTTAATATTATTTTTAATTAATTTTGTTTTAAATTATTTAATTTTAAATTTAATTTTTAAGAAAAATTATTATATCAAAAAATTATAATATTAAATAAAATATTATTTATCTATTTTTCTTTTTGATTTTTTTTTTATATTATTAAATTTATAATTTGCAGTTTTTCACACTTTTGATGCAGGAGCATCGTCAACATCAAGTGAGCGTGGGGGCAAGCACCACACATTTTGAGCAATATGTTAAATTGTTTAAAAACTTTTGAAGAGTGGATGCGCCAAACTTAAATGTGATAGTTAAGGAGAGGCGTACTTATGTATTGTAAAGGACCGAGCGATTTGCTCTCGTCCTTAGTAGGTAGAAGGAATTTAAAGTAGTTAATGCAGGTAGATATAATTTAATTCTATATCAGACAGTTTCTAGAGCGCAAGAGGGAAACGGGATATAGACACCCTCAATGTGTGTTGTAACATAGTTAGAAGCATTGGAGCATAGAAGAGATGCAGAGAGCTGAGTAAGAACACCCATGTACTGATATTTGGATTAATAGAAGGAGGTTGATTCAAATTCATGGATTTGTGTTTATTCTCTGTGTATTGATGTTGAATGATATGCTCATGAATGTTTGCTTCCTGTTATACATTTGCTTTTATATGCTGTGTATGTGATTTCATGGTCTGAGTTTGAAGTCTGGAAGGAAGAAGGAATGAGCTTCAATTGTTTCTCTGTCTAAGCAAGATTCCTACAAGGAGTGCAGTTGAATTGTCCGTAAGGAGTGCGTCGACAAGGAGTTCAGAGGGTTGTCTCTGAAAGCTCAGGAGAGGTAGTGGTTGTTCTCATTTCCTCAGAACACAGTAGGCACAGGTGTCGTGCAAGGAGTGCGCAGGCCAAGGAGAGAATCTCAGGGTTGTGAACCTGAGAAACATATCGAAGGACTTATGTGGCAGGTGTGCATAGAAGTTGAAGTATTCAACATTTGAAAGTATCTGAAGGTTGTCCGCAAGGAGTGCGCGCAAGAATCTTCTTTAAACCTTAGAGTTGTGAGAAAGCTCAGGAGGGATAAGGCCTTTTTAGTCCATTTAAGGACAACGTTGAAAGTTGCGACTGGAAGTATTAAGAAAGGCGTCGTAAGTTTGCACTATGGCGGATAAGGTTGGGAAGGAACACTCGGATCATCTAGAGAAATCATCAAAGGGAAGAGATCAACGGTCAAGAGTCCGAGGGGAGGATTAGCGAAATCCCGCCAGCCGTCAAGTCTTCCAGAGAAGCGAGGGGGTTACGGCTGCGTTCGTAGTTCAAGCTCAGGAGATTGGAGACCGTAAGATCTCATTCAAATACCCGTCAGCCGTTGGACTGAACAGGAGTTGCGTGGAGTTTAAGCTTCGTGAACGTGAGGAGGAAAGCTCCGACGAGAGGCGTGACCATCGAAATTTCGGCATTCGTGAAATCAGGAATCACGAGGACGAGTGATCGAGAATTTTTAGAGTGAAAATCCCTGAATCAATATGAGCCATCCATCTTGAGGAGACAGGTGGCAATCATCGAGAGCCCGTCGACATTTCGGCGACCGGGGTTTTAAATTGACAAAGAACTTGTGTCATCGGGGCATCGAAAGTCTCGAAATCCTGAGGTTGAATCAGGACTGCCCATCTCGAGGGGACACGTGGCGAAGATCTAAGATCTCGGGAAAAGTCCCGAAAGGGAAGACTCCATCGAAGTTTCAGCATTCACGAAATCGGAAGTCCTGTGAGCAAGTGATCGGGGAAAATCCACGTTGGAAACCCCGTGAAGGATCAGAGCCGTCCATCAGTTGGGACACGTGGACAAGATCGGAAGCCCATTAGCATTTCGATCATCGGGACTCACATAGGTAAGTGTTTTGATTTTTCAGTTGGTGAAACCCGAGGGTCAATCTGAACCTTCCATCCACTTGGGACACGTGTAATAAATCCAAAGAAAGTCGGGGATCGACATTCTGTGAGTCTTGGGGACAAGGAGGACTTGCATTTCGAAATTGTGAATCTTGATTCTCCGAAAGGAGGAGAGCTCCATGTGGGACCCAGCTGACGTCATCTTGTCATAACGAGGCATCAGGAATTTCCACGAAGAAAACCCCGAAGCTGCGAGGACCGTCCATCCTAGAGGACGCGTGGCGACAATCGCAATCGTCGGGAAATTTCCCGAAAGGAAAAGTCATCCATTGGAAATGAGAATCGGGAAATCGGGGATTCCGCGGACAAGAGGTTTAGTGCATTTTGACATTCGAAACTCGAACCTCGATAAAAGGTATGACTGCGGTCATATAAAGGCCGGTCACATGACTAGAGCATAGCCAGGAGGGGCTAAAGCATAAAGGGAGCATATCGGGAAAACAAAGATCGGGAAATCGGGAACGAAAGGGTCATGACATCGGGATTTCGAAAACCCCGAAACCTGATTGTGACTTTCTATGGTGAACGGAGAAGAGACCGGACCACAAGGCTGTAAGGTGCGAAGAAGACCTGTGGGTCAAATTTGAATAACAATTCCAGGGGGGAATCAAAGGAGCCGCTCCGGCTCGGGGTGAACTTTGAACAATCCTTAAAGACCGGGAGGTCAGTGCAGAGGCCTTTTGCCGAGGCAAGGGATGCAGGTGGCGTCATTCTTGGTATCAGAGCTTAGAAAAGCTTCTTTGCTTTCTATAGCAAGGAGAAGGAAAATTCATCATGCCACCTAGAAGAAGGGATAGACAATCACCCAATCCCGAAGAGGAGAGGGAAATGCCGCGAAGAAGAGGCAGACAGATGATTGATCGAGTTATGGAGAGAGAGATGCGCAATCTACGAGCTAGACTCGAAGACATGGAGACAGCGCAAAGACGCACAATCAGTGTTGGGGATCTAAGTGATTCCGAAAGTGAAATAGAGGCTAAACATGAAGAAGAAGTTGTAGCCAAAGATGCATCAAAAAAACGATTGATCAGAGCTATTGCCAGAATGGGTGCAAAAGCGAAAATGGACATTCCAGTTTATGAGGGAAACTTGGATGCAGAGGAGCTTCTAGACTGGATTAGAGCTCTGGACATATACTTTGACTATGAAGATGTCGAAGAGGACAAGAAGTTCAAGCACGTTGTCACAAGATTAAAAGGACATGCAACATTGTGGTGGGATGAACTACAAGTGGATAGGCGTTGCCAAGGCAAGCAAAAAATTAAGAGCTCGGACAGGATGATTGCAAAGATGAAAGCAAAATTCATCCCCAGGGATTACCAAATTACTCTGTTCAGGAGGATGCAGAACCTGAGATAGAAGCTGATGACTGTTTATGGATAAATCCGTGAGTGCGGACACAAACCGATCTCCCTAGATCCACCTGGATCTAGAACAAAACAGGACAGAATATACCGCTTTCCCTAGATCTAACTATTGAATTAAATTGGAAGTGAGAAGAAGATATGTACCTTGTAATTGCTTCCTTAATCTTTGTTGTTCCTTGCTTCGCTCCAGCGCTCTTGTGCGGTCAAGATCAAAACAGCACAAACCAACCAAAGTGAAAGCAAATAATATATATCCAATAGCTAATCTATACATATGATCAAGGAATTATGTAAAAAAGTAGATCTCACTTTATGGGAAATAAATATATTATTGTATTATTAAATATGAAAGAGAGATTACAACCTTTGCCTTGATGTCGTAAGGTCCCTTCCAACTGTCCTTCGTTCCCCACACACTTCTTGCTCCAAAGATTCTGAAACCATAGATCTGATAGCTACTCACA
>ML779063.1:891844-908709 GCA_009831015.1 Picea engelmannii | reverse complement strand
TTTTCAATCTTGAAAATGAATGTCTTCAATAATGTTTTCAGTGCTCCCTCCTAACTTGGAGAGTCATTTCTTCCTTTTTCAATAAGAAGGAAGTTGTTTCCACGAGCTCCAACTTGAGTACACAAACTCTTTCATCTTGGATAGAAGCTTTACCAAAATTTCTACTTATCTACTCATCTGTGGAGATATGTATTGGAGAATCATTTTCTCCTTTCTGGACTTCATCATGGATAATGCAATGCTTGACTTCAAATTTACTTTAGTCTGGAACACTGTGAAGGCTTCATGTAGATCTGAACAATAGAGTATATCATAGTTGGAAAGCTGGAACATATCCATGTCGCACTTCTTCTGTCATCATGAGATTTGATCTACTGAGTAGTCATCTTGATGTTATAGGAAATCTTCACCATGCTTATGTTGTGCACTAGAGGTTCTCCACCAAGTTATCTTCTTCTATCTATATACAAGAGTCTCTTTCTGGTATGCCTCAAATTCTTGAGATTGCTCTTCATACGCTCTTTATTCAATTTCTCTGGAGAACATTCTTTACATTCATTTGATGTAGAATTCTAATGCATGGATGTTGCGGATGATATAATGACTTATTGTTCTGGCTTCTCTTTCTTTCTTGGAATCTTCATTTTTTTCTTTAGCTCTTGGGTCCATGGAGTAGGTTCCATTCCCTGGAGATTGCACTTCTTTCTTTCATCATAGGATCATGGATCTAGATGCACAACCAGGAATAGTTTAAGGCTTCTCTTCGAAGAAGTCTTCTTCTACGTTTGAACTAAACACGTACTGTCTTTCATGGATGCTACCATGGATATATATTTCATCATATTCAATGGATCATAGGATTAGCTCCCTCCTAAACCTTGCTTCATGTAAGAGTGCATATAATCGGCTCCCACCATCTAAAAGAGTCCACGCTTCCATCCGCATCCTTATTGTCTTCTGCAATATATAATTTTTTCTCTTGTCTAACAAAGTCCACGCTTTCGTCTTTTTGTCTTCTACAAAACGTCATAAGTCTTTTTCCAATTTCCTCTCGATTGTTGACTTCTTTCTATCTTTTCTTTTTCTAAGTCTCTTCATGATTGATTCGGCTTATATAGCAATAGCTTTCACATGATCTGTATTTTATCCTTTCATGTGTATTATCTAATGATATATATTTTCATCTTGTTTGTTCTTCCATAGGTATAGTTCTTCTTGGAACATATTATCTTCCAAGAGGTAGATATACAAGATATGTACAGAGACGATGCAAACAAGATATGTACAAGAAATAAGAAGAATGTTGTTACTTTTTAGAAGAAGAAGTCTCTTCCATCCTTCTTAGCCTTCTTTGTAGGTTCCTTTTCTTCAGCAATCAAAGCTTTGTGTTTCTCCTTCCTTTTCTTTAGCTTGGGACAATGATTCTTGTAGTGACCATACTTTCGACAGTTGAAGAATTGTACTTCTGAAATTTTTTTCTCTTGATTTGGATTCCTCCTTGAACCAAACTTCCTTTTGTTCCTGAAGTTCTTGAATCTTGTTGTGAAATCTTGATCGTCGTACTTATTTTGGGGTTTCTCTTTTTCATTGATCCTTGATTCTTCTTGAGCATAGAAAGTCCAAAGTTCTTCAAATGTCAGATACTCCTTCCTTGTGTTCATGCTTGCGACGAATGCATCCCATGTCTTGGGAAGACCATTGAGTACTATGTTCACCAATTCCTTTATTGAAGTGATCTCTTCAATAGCTTGTAGTTGATCTCTTAACTGGGAGATTCTTACAAAGTATGATGTTATGCTATCATCATCATTCATCTTCATGTCATGGAGCTCATTCTTCAGACTGATAACTTGTCCAATGTTTCTAACTGAGAAGAGATTTGTTAGGGCATCGTACATCTTCTATGATGAGTCAATATGGGATATGTAGGGTATCAAGTGGCCTTTTATAGAATCCAATATGATACTCATGGCATTGATGTCAACATCTTTGAACTTCTCCATAGCTGCAACGTTCTGCGGTTCCTTCTCTTTTCCTTCTTCAAATTCCGGCTTCACGATCTTTCCTTTCATGATATCCAACACTTTATTCTTTGCAAGGATAATGTCAATCCTTGTCTTCCACACTCTGAAGTTAGACTCTCCATCTAACTTGTTCTCAGACTTCATAGAGTTAGTCATGGCTGCTTGACTTAGTCAAACCCTAGATTTGAACAGAAATTCAAACTTCACGTCTTGGCTTGCTGAGAGTATCAAGAGATGTGCTAGGCTAGAGAGCACTAATCTATCTATAGATTAGGTAAATCCATTCACTTAAGGTGCCTCAACAAGAGGATTAGTGTTTCTTCAACTGCTCCTGCTAGTAACCCTAGCGGCAGTGTCTTGGAAGCTGCTTCTACTAGTAACCCTAGCGACAGTTCCTCAACGAGCTCAATATCCTAGCAGCTATATTTCCTTCCACTGTTTAGATTGAATGAAGGAGATGTGGGCCCATAACCTGTTAGAATATAGAAGATTGTGCTCATTTTACCATTGACGATACCCTCGTCACCCAACCATAGGCTGAAGCCACCCTCCAAGCACCTTAACCTTGACTGAGAATTACTTCGGAAGCAAACCCTAGGCTAGATAGCCAAACAAGGTGTAGCGCATCTTCCTCCAAGGATAGCGCACCAACAATAGTTGATCAGATAGTCCAAACCCTAGCCAAGAGATAGTCCAAGCCAATACTGGAAATCGGTTGTTGCAGCAGCTGCACCTGCAACTCTCCTCCACATGTGCGCATCAAACTGAGAACTGCAGTGCGCACCAGTTGTTGCTCTACAATTCTGAGATGTGTCAAATGAGAACTGGCACCCTGTATTTATAGTGGTTCTGCCAGATTTGTTGGGGCCGACTTCTCCTTCTAGGTACATGTATGTTCAATATATTATTATTATTTCTGGCCAACTTCTTCTCTTGGAGGCTAATAACCTAATATAAATTATCTTCTTGAGCCGACAAGACTTCTAGGGTTATTATCCAACTCATTAGGGTTTCTTCTTGCTTTCCAGAGTCTCCTATTCTTGCCAGGTTTACATGTGGAGGTAAATCCCTCTCGCAACTACCATAATATTAACACTAGTATGGCAAGAAAGAAAATATTAGAGACATATTTTGGGCTTGCAAGTTCACCAGATCACATTGGTCTTATACAGGGCAGTGGAATCATGATATCTGAGCCTTAACTCTTTAATAAGATGGCGGAATGGATTTAGCATGTCCTCTGGATCACTACTCTATCATATTTGTGAAAAAAGAGATGTAAAACTAATTGTGAGGGTTCTAAAAAGGATTTCAATAGAATGGATTTCCATGGTTTTTTACATGACTAAGCAACTCAAATTTGTTTTAAGCACCTTTTACAATACATTATCTCCTCTAATATGGGAGCCCTGTCGGATATGCTTGCCTTTCTCCGTGTGATAAGGAGGAAATTCAGTGTTGTGAGGCCCTGTGCTTTGTACTTTGTATTGCTTTCATAATATAAGACAAAGAATTTTGCAAAAGAAAAGTGTTCAATGATCATATATTAGTAGTGATAATTCAAGAAAACAAGTCAGCGATCACAATGTCTACAACCTCCACATTCAACAATGTAAAAAAAAATCAGATTCAAAAAACATGTTAGCTAGTATTGTATGAGAATTTACTTATGAAGAGGATGTTTCGTAATGGGATTGTTTGTGTTTCTTTTCTAATATTTATTTAATGCCTCAATTGGCATCCTTTCTAATATGTTTGTACACCTTTGATACCATTCTATCTTATGTTAATTAGGATTTCAATATTACTGGAAATCACTTCATTATTAATAAATTTTAAGAGGCGATCTGATTTTACTTGTTTTGTCTTTCTTTATTGTGATTAATTTATCCCTATGAGGTCTCTTGGTAGAATATTCACACTGTTGCTACTTTAACTAAAATAATTTCACGCCATCCAAAGAAGCCAAAGGACCAGTTTGCACAAATTGTAAAGGTCAGAATACCCATATCATTCTAGATCCAATACCCATCACTGAGGGTTCTCAACTCTTTTAGGATTCATTTCCAAAATGTTTTCTATATGTATAATTTATACTTTTAGGAACCATTTACATAATGCGTTTTTTGTATTACTTATGGTGTGTAAAATGAAATGTTATTCTGCCATTCGAGAGAACTGAATTTGCGGGTACTATTGTTGCAATACTAAAATGCACGCTTTGTATAGTTTTTAGTGGTTGTTAAAATTAATTGAATTTGTGACTTTGAAACTTAAATCAAAATATTAAAGTATGTGCACTAACCGCTAAAAACCATATCTGGAAAATGGTATGGAGATGACTTGGTTAGGTACAATTGATGTATGATTGGAGGCTGGTACAGATTGTTACAAGTGGCTGATAAAATTTTTAATCGATTGACTAGATTATATGAGGCAATATACAACATTGATGAAACTATAAAGAAACTTAATAATCATTTTCCCTCTTCTCAGGCTTTAGTGATTTTAGATGATGTGAATCAGGTGGGTGCACTTTTTCCAGACGTTCAGAGTGTTGTCCGCTATGATAGTTTAATATTAATTACATCTCGGGACAGATCTCTTCTAAGAAGAGCAAAAGTCGAAGATACATCAATTTACAAGTTAAATGGCCTTCAATTACAAAACTCATGAGAACTCTTCTACTCCCATGCCTTCAGTGAGCAACATCCACTCCCAGGATTCAAATCTCTGGTAGATGAATTCACAGAAGCCTGTCATGGTTTGCAATTATCTTTAAAAGTATTAGGGTCACTTCTTTACGGAAGCGATGACCATTTTCACTGGAAAAACCAACTACATAGTCTTCTACCGCTGAAATACAACGAAAACTAAAAATTAGTTATGAAACACCAAATGAAGAGGAACATCGGATATTCTTAGATATTTCTTTTTTTTTTCATAGGAAAAAACATGGATAAGGTTGTAAGAATATGGAACGCATCAGGCTGGAAAGGTTCTCTGCCTAGATTAAATATTAAATAGATTAAATATTAAAGATCCATCTCTGTAGCTTAAGAAAATGATTTTGAAGCAATTGTTAGCCTCATAATTTAAATCTGGGAATAATGATAGCCTCGGTCTTCAAAATAAATAATATCTATGACACTGCCTTAGAGATGTAGAGGCCTTCACACGACAAATATAATAGAAACCTAGCGTCAAACCTCACGAGCTTTGATATATGGCGGCTTCGAGGTTGAGAGCGACATTTTTCTTACATCAATATTTGTTGAAGCTCTAGATAGGAGGCCATCCTACCATCAGGGGTGCTCTGCAACTGCAAAAACACCAAATGCACTCATGAGAAATGCGTTCGACCAAAAATATTAAAAATGGGAAAAACAATTAATGAATTTATGTTGTACAGACATAGAGGGGGTTCCACTTTGGTTCGAATCATGCTCAGTCTTAGCAGGGGTTTGTATTTTATTAGAGGCAACAACAGTTTCCAACAATATTTGGCTCTCACGAGAATCTTTAACAGTTTCCAACAATCTCTGGCTCTCGTGAGAATCTTTGACAACGAATTTTATTTTGACAATTGTTTCCCATTCGAGCTTCAAGAATTTCATAATTTATCTCATTAATTTATTTCGAAGCCATATCTGTCATGACTATAGTACAACTCAAACCCACCTTTAAAGTACTTATAATTCTGATTATTACTTCAAAGATAATTCTGAAACATAAGTTTGTGCATCATGTCATGTGCTTGGTATTTAAGCTACAAATTGGATTCTGTGAGGAAATGGTAGAAGGAACTATTGAACTGATGGAGCATCTACAGAAATCATGTTGAGTAAAAAGCAAGATATAATTGTAGAAAATTCCTACACCTATATATAGAAACACATTGCAACATAACTCACAATCACACCAGTGACCAAATAATAGAGTACTATGCTATATCTAGATTCCATACTCTCATATATGAGAAAACATGATTCTATAGTTTATCGTTGTTAGGTCACATTTGATCTCAAAGGAAACCATCATCCATTTGATTATGCTATTATTCATATATTGAAAAATACTTAAATAAATCTTATAAATGCGGGGATTAAAATAACAATAACATAGCTAATGTCCTGGCATTCGATAGAGTGTAACTAAAACTATAGCTTTGAGTCCAACTATAAGTGACACAACATGAACATCAAAAACTCTCATTTATTACAACAGAAAGGTGTCATTTAGCCAAGAATTGTTTCATTTTAGTCCAAGCAATGCAACGATAATGCAATGTTTATTGGGGAATCAATTTCTAGTTTGATCCCTTTGTATGCAAACATGCAAATCCACATGGAATTGTTGTCCATGGAAATCAGTCAACAAATGCACATGGAAATCCTTCCTTAACAGGGGGCTGACCATAATGTTGACCTATTGCAATGTACAAATTTTGATGCCTTTGAAAATGAACAAGAATGTTTGAAGCATTCAACCTGTGCAGATAGTGTTGATTCCCCAGAAAGATAGCACCTTTGTGCTCCAAATTCTCATGAAGAACAAGCTACAAATGAAAAAAAAATTTGAAGATGTGAAGTTTGTATCCCGGCACACAGGAAATCTGAGCGAAGAAAAACAGTTTGCTAGTGGTATGGCTTCCTGTCTAGAAGACTGGTGGAAAAATAAAGGGAGAAAGTTTGTTTTTGTTGCTTACGAAGAAACCACTCAGAGAAACAAGGCTCCATCAAAAATTGTCCTCATGGTTGTCTTGGTAAACGGAAAAGGTAGTAGAGATACATGGTTCAATACACCTTTACCGGAGGCCCCAACATATCATCACTCAAAATTCAATGTGGCATTGTTTTCAATGATAACTAAACATAGGGAAAAGGGGCACTGCACAAATGACGTGATGAAGTGGTTGCATTGGCTCACCGATTTCACTCGGCACGGGTTTCTTCCATGTGTTTCATTTTGATGATATTATAGGGTTCTCAAGTGCTCCCGAGAAGAACACTTATCCCCAAGTGGGAGCTAGATGTTACCTACAATTTTGTCTAGAGAAAAATTGTTCCCAGGGAAGTCTTAGGATATGCTATAGAAATTATGAGACTAGGAACACTTACAACAAGTAAGTAGAGATTTGATTGGAAACCATAGTTCCATTAAGGAATGTTGAACTCAGAAAAGGAGGACTATCAATACTATGCAGAAAGGAGGACTATCAATACTATGCAATCTAGGGACAATAATAGTTATCTTTGCAATCCTTGCAATAGAGAGTTGGCATACATAAATATTGGACGAGGGCTTTTCTGGACCTATTTCCCGGGTAACAAGACGTTCTTGCATAGCATTGCCAAACCCAAACCCAACTGCTTCAATTATTTTATTGATTTCAAGTTGCAAAAAAACTTCTAGATGACAATAAAGTTCAAGAATCGGATATAGGATTTGAAACAACAAATGAGGAGGACAATGAAATACAGATGCTTCTTGCAGATCCTAAGGTTTGTATTTGTGCATATTTGTCCACATTTGATCACGAATTTTCAACAAGCAGTGCTAATGGTTTTGGGGATGTTATGTATAAACCTATTAATAATAAAATATCAGTTGGAACCGTTCCCCTGGACGGGGAAAATGAACAAGGGGCTTCTGACAAAAAATCAATTGAGAATGATATTGGGGAGTTTTGGGTTGAAAGTAGATCTTCTTTTGAAGCTTGGCAATCGATTTCTACGAAGTTTGTTGCATCCTGTTTAGATATTTACAGATGGGCAAACATGCTACAACTTCTTTTCAAGCATTCAGCAGTAAAAGAAGGTTCCCCTGCAATTGTTCCAAATGGTGTTAAAGCCAAGGAAAACTTAGTCTCATTGAACAAGCTTTGTAGTCCTGTTGGCCCTGAAAATATGTTAAATGTTGTAAATAATAAAATTGATCTGAGAAATTCTTGCATGGCGTTGAAAGAATGGTTGGGGAAGGATAAATTTGGGTTTCATTTACACTTTGTGCAAGAATTTATCAAAACTCTTTCTGGTGCAGATAGTTGTTTGAAATATGAATTCCTGATAGAGAGGAAGGACTATTTGACTTCTCAAATAGTTGGAAGTGGTAATCTGATCCTTCAAAAGAAAATGTCACACGAAGCTAATGAATTGAATGAAGAAACCATACATGATTTGCTCAGACAAACAAAAAAAAGGCCAGGAAAGAAACGTTAACTGGGTCCAGGAATATCGAGAAGCATACTGCTCCACCTCCTGGTCGACCTTTTGTAACAAGGTTTTCTGCAAAGCTTGTAGGAGATGTAATACAGGTCTGAGAATTACTTTTGCGCTTTCATGAAATTATTGGGTGAAAGGAGCCGCCTTCTTTAGAAGAACTCGAAGATGATTTTTCAGATGTATAGCCAGAAGACTCCAAAGTCACAGAAAAATCTGAGAAGGATGTTACAGAATCTGAGAAGGATGTTACATAATGTTTTTTATTACAACCACATATCAGACGTTTTCGAAAGTGTTAAGTAGGTTTTACAGAGGGAAAAGCATCAATTTCGATATGGTGGATTGGATGGTTCTCACCTGGAATACACATACCCGATTGAAAAATAGAGGTTTGTTGGAATCTCATGATGTAACTGACTGTGTGATACTATAGTTTCCTTTCTTTTATTAAAAAAAAAAAACCTAGTATAACACAAATTATAGGGTTCTCAAAAACCCAACAGATGAACTTACCTTATCGTTGAGCCACATTCTATCATATGTGAATGAAGGGTTGACTGCTACAGTGGTTGTGGCTGACAAATGGTCTGGATCTAAAGTAAAGTTGATGCTATCATTGATGGGAAGGATCAATTTTTCATCTCTTTTCCCCCAGTACTTGATCACTGGTATATTTGTAGGAGCTCTAACAGTGACCATTAATATCCATCTTTGTAGCTCTTCTCCCATACTTGGATTCTCAGATGTGATTCAAATTTCTGAAGATCAAAATTATTTGAGAAGTATGTAACAGACCCAGTTCTTAGAAATAGTTTATAAGCAGTCATTCGTGGTTGATTTGAGTTTAGAAATAATTCAGAGCTTATAAAGAATTCACAAACCCTAGTTTCATGGAGAAGAGGAGGAAGAACAATAAGAGCAGGTACGTATTGTCCATGGACGAGACCGACAGATGGTCCAAAACGACCTGCATTTTTTTGCAGAAGAAGTTGCAAACCCTAATTGCATGGAGAAGATGAGGAAGGTTGATAAGAGAAGGTACTTGTTGTCCATGGACGTGGCCAATAGACAATCCGAAACAACCTGCAGTTTATTGAAAAATTCACAAACGCTAGCTTCATGGAGAAGACAATGAAGGCCGATAAGAGTAGGTCAGTGTTGTCCATGGACATGACCGACAGATGCTCTGAAACAACCTACATTTTATTGTAGAAGAAGCCACCCGAAACTGCGGAAGAAGTCACAAGACGTTCCTTTCTATAAATCGGAAGCAGTAGGGCTCAAATAACAGTTGGCAGGTTGAGGCAGTGGAGAAAAAATGTCGAGGATAACAGTTGGCGCGTTGAGGCAGTGGAGAACAAATATCCAAGAGAACTGCTGACAAAATTGCATACGTATTGGTAGGTTAGACGTGTTGTGCGTGTATAGGTTACGGACAGACGACGAAACTTTGGAGAAGAACCTGCTACTAAAAGAACGCCTTCGATGTAAAAATGTATATAAATCTGAAGCAATGGTCATTAGGCCGAAAGGCGTATACCTATTGGAGATGGACATAATTAATGATCTTTTAATCTTAAATTCTAATCTGATGGTTATGCATTGAAGATGTTGACATATTCTTAGTCGTACTCCAAAATCAATGAGTCAGATTTATTGTTGATAACTTCTTTGCATTTATAAATGCATCCGTTAACCTGTTTACTTTTTAACATTTACCTAATCATATTAAGAAATTACTGTAACATCATAGATTGCCACTTTTAAATAATTAACTTTTGAAATTCTTCAACTATCCAATTTCTTCATGCATGAGCCTAGCATTTTTATTACTGAGTTTTTTTTTAACCTGGCATTTTTATTACTGAGTTTTTTTAACCTAGCGTTTTTACTGTATGTTGTATGTTTTTCAGTCTTTCCGCTTGTTTTTCAATCTTTCGGCGTTGGCCAGCCGCGAGTTAGCGGCTGTGCAACCATAGGTAGGGATTCATATAAAACAATACATACAAATACGAAGTGATGGTTCATATAAAACAATGCATACAATAAGGAAACAATGCATACTATAAGGTAGAGGGGATCACTGCCATGAGTCACTAATATTATTATGAGAAAACTTATGAGATGGTAAATCATAATGGCAATCACTTATAAGTATAGGTGGTGCAAACTTTTAGTTAAGGTGACACTATGAATACTTAATAAACACAAAGTTATATTGAATTTATAAATATTTTAATATAAAATTAAAATTAAAAATAAATTAATTTTTATTATGTTAAAAGGTGTTTTTTACAATTCTATATAAATTTTATATAAAGGAGATGTATAATTCAATTTCAAGTGTAATTTAAAAAGTATTAATAACAAAAAAAATATTTCAATGTAGTTGTAAAATATTTTAATGTTCATCTTAATTGAAATATATATATAATTAAAAAAAAAAAACTTACTTCATCGATACATTATTTCTACAAGATGTGTAATTATTTCATTGCTTAACATGGAGTTGACATGTGGCATTTAAAAAATAATAATAAGAAAAAAAAATATCAATCATAAATAAAATATTTCAATATCCACTTTCATTAAAATATTTCAATATCACACACACACACACACTTAAAACAATTGAAAGATAAAAAATTCTTATTGTGAGTTAAAACTCTTTCTACATCTCATTAGAAGGGAGATGTGTAATTCTTGAGGTGATTGACATGGAGTTGACACATGGCATGTAACATCCCCACTATAATCCCTAGTTTAATTAATGCTTAATGTAGATATAATGTGTGGCTATGACCAAAACTATGTATATGCAAATCGTATTTCAGAATGTTAATAATAAAATGTGATTCCAACTGCTAAAGGGACATGGATAGAGATGGGGGATGAATTAATCCACAAGAGAGGGATGGGTCTACGAGAATTTCTAAGAGAGGGGTCCAAGGGGAAAAATATCCATGTCTATTAATTCCACCCACATTCTTGAATTTTATTATGACTATGTATTAAACTCGAGTTTCTAATTGAGTGTCCCCAAAGCGAACCATTGAATGCATGTAAGAGGGTGGGCGTGAGAAGTCACATCCCATAGTTATTGGAAGTGTGAGGGATACGTAAAATTAACTTGGGGAAGTGTCTGAGTCAAACAAGCAAGCCAAAGGAGAGGAAATGTGTATGGGCAACTACAACAAATTTACACAATCAAGTTTTGTGCATGAGCAACAAGTAGAGAAAAAGAAAGAGAGCTTGGATATGGAGTATCCATGGAGGGTGAATTCTAGAGCATGCTGGAGAATTTTTGGAGCATATTTGGCACTGAAGACTAAATATCTAGTTTTTCAATCCTAAAGAGTAAACTCATGTGTGAGTTTCATTTTAAAAACAAGTGTTTGTTGTTGTTTTTGTTGGTAGTTTTCCTAGTAGTGAGTTCCCTTGAGTTCTCAACATATATATTCTTGCTTACTTGTTCTAGAGAGACCTTGATAAATGAATGGGACATCTAAGGGACTAAGATCAATGAAGGGGTACATTCCTTAGGTTGGGCAGGTCGAGAGGAAGAGAGCTGGTGGAAAATTGGGATAGTTGTAGGAGAATATCAGTGGGTTGTGAGTTTTATGAGCTTTTAGTGGACAATGAGAGACCACCCTTTTTTGTAGATTTCTATCCCTAGCTCGTGAATGACATACTAATTATATTTATAACAAAATTTTTATGGTTGGATGGAACATCCATCCCAAGTAGTTGGTTTCACAACTAATTTTAAAAGATAAGCATTTTTATCTTATTGTTGTGTTATGTAACGACCCCAATCATTACGACTACAAGCAAAGAAAAAAGTGATTTTTTTTTTAGGTAGGAAGGCAACAATGACAATAGTTAAACCACACAACCTGACGATGAACACCAAGCATGCAGATCAGACAATAGACACTAACGACTCAACATACTAGCACATCGCGCAACAGGGCAAAACATGCGTAAATCAAAAGATAGAAACGACTACTCGCCCGATACAAACACGACAACGCCTACAAGCTAAATGACAACATCCACAATCCTGACACAATGGCCTCAATGACTAGTAACTAGAACCTCTATGGCACAAAAAATGAAACGCATGAAGGAATTACAACCCAAGCACCAACAACAACAAACAAAC
Source organism: Picea engelmannii (assembly GCA_009831015.1). Classification (NCBI taxonomy): domain Eukaryota; kingdom Viridiplantae; phylum Streptophyta; class Pinopsida; order Pinales; family Pinaceae; genus Picea; species Picea engelmannii. The sequence continues at coordinate 896,296 of ML779063.1, read as the reverse complement.
TCCCACAACGGGAAGCATAGATTCTGACCAAGTTATCATTCGCCTCTATCCATTAGGGTGTGCAACGATCCCCTCATTAGGAATCATGTCATCACCAGGTGATAGGCGTCACAACAACCGTGGCGCAACAACATAACTAGAACCTCGACACAATCTAAATTCAACGCACTAGGAGATCAATTAACTGTCTAAACACCTGATGACTAACCCTAGCACCCAATCAAAAAGTCAACAAGACGACTAATACATTCATACAACACAATAATTTTCTTGCGCAACAAAATCAATCTGTACATTAATTAAAGGACGTTGTTAGCCATCGAAGGTAAATTCTCCCTCGAGAATCCATTCTACAATAAGTCTTTATTATCTAATTAATATTTTATTAACATAAAGGTCTCACTACCCTTGTCATTTACTAACATGTAATTCCTTGTAGCCTAAGTTAAATCCCTCAACCTTATCATCACCCTGCCTAAAGATACAATCCTTAGATCAAGATAGTTGACATATCCACAATGTTGTTTATCAAAATCTAGGTTTAACCATGATCACGCAGTCTAACTGTAATATCTATCTATGAATAGTTGGTTGGATAGCATTTCTCTTACTGTCTATAAAATCCACATTGCTATCTAATAAAAGAATGATTTAGCTATCTAAGATCAATAAGATTTGTTCATCATGAAATAAATCGCTCACAAAAATGGTTGTTCATTATAAACGCTACCAATGTTGTTCATACAATCGCTAATAATGTTGTTCATTATATACTATAATATTGATGTCTTATTATTATACAGAATACATATAATAAAATGATGTCAATATAATTATAACAACTGTCAATGTTGTCATACAATCAACACTGTCATATAATCAAGATTACTGTCAATGTTGTCAATAAACATTAAAATTGTTGAGTAAAAGAATTTATTGTCAACATATTAAATCTATCATAAACGTAGGTACCATTGCAAGTAAAGCGTTGTTTCTAATATTAATAAATCTCTGGCACACATTATATATCCACACTGTAAAAAGAGTATAATTCGCTATCATTATTATATCGTAGAGTATAATAACGATGTGTATTAAATCACTATCCTAAGTAACATAGCTATCAATTATTAAATACATTCACTGTGATAGCATAATATAATTGCTACGACACATCATAAACAAAATCACTGAGATATCTTAAAGGAAATCGCTGGAACATCCTAAACAAAAACGTTGTCATAATATTAAAAAATATTCACTGTGATAGCCAAATAAATGGATGGGATACATTTAAAAGGAAATGCAGATATATAATAAAAAGAAACGCAGACATATCAAGGTAAACACGCAGTCGGGTATCAAAACGCAATCCGATATTAATCGTTGTCATTGATAGCATAAATCCACTATCAATTAAATGTTAAAAATTCAGGTGTAACAATAATGAAATCGTTGTTGTTCAGGGTTCAAAAAAAATGTAAGTAACACAAAATGAAATTCGCTGGCAAGGATTTACGTCTAGGTACAGACTTGTTGTACATAGATCACTATATTAACTCTATAAAATTTACATTATTTAGTTTCTCGGTTTACAAAACTTACATCCATGTGATTCGTTGTGTATAGGAATTGCATATATTGAGATTCGTTGGGTAAAGAATTATGTCTAGGTACAGACTTGTTGTACATAGATTCACTGTAATAACTTTATAAAAATTACATTATTTAATTCCTATGTTTACAAATATTAGATCTAATTGATTCGTTGTGTAAAGACTTGGGGAAAATGATTTGAGCTCAGTAAAACAAATGCAAAAAGGAGCACAACCGCTATGTAATAATTTGGGTAAAATGAAGGCAAACTCTATGTAAAATAAAATTAACGCAAAAGCTGAGTGAAAACGAATTAGCTGCCAAGTAAATTGCGGTAGGGAAGGGCCACGAAAGTCATAAGGGGAACTCTGGGTAATGAGCCACGAGAATCAAGGTGAATCTATTGTGTAAAGGCTGAGTAAAGACTCCAAGAAAACTCAGAGATAATCCATCACAAAAAAACACAGAAGAAATCAACCACCAAAAAAACACAGATGTAAACAATCACAAGGAAGCGCAGAGATTTGGCATTCAAGACTCAAGGGTTTATCCAAGTTTTAGCCATTAAAACGTAGAGAAAATCGAAGTTTTAATCAACATAGCACAGAGATAGGTAAGGGATAGATAGTTGGGAAAAAATTATCCTTCACTCATCATCCATGCACAGAAAAATAGGGCATTAGAATCTATAGGTCTATAAACACCGATGTGACGATTGTCGATTCGGCTCCTGGCCGACTGCTCAGGAATCAACTGATGACCTAGGGATATGGGTGGAAGATAAAGCACAATCTAATAATAAAATCAATGAACCCACATAGATAAGTTACTGAACTCAGAAGTTGGGTTCGCCAAAGGAAATCCATCAGAAAGTAGCAAGCAAGGGGATTACAATACCATAGGAAAACAAGTGCAAGACAACACATGGAAATGAAATATTAAACAAGCACAAAGAACTAACATGAGTAAATTTAAATTCATTGCAAGTAACAATTAAATCGATGTACCTTAGCCCAACGCAATTGCTCAATAGTTTTTTATCTCACGCGTGCTTCGTCCAACTTCCGCTTGTCGACCGATGTGACCTCACCAGTACCTCCCAGCCAACGCTAGGGGTACTCTTCTTCCCCCTGAGCCCCCCCGAGACACAAAGGGGCCACACACACTAAAATAGAGAAAAACTATCACCCATCTCACCTCGCAAGGTCAAGCTACCATTCGTTACTCGAGTTGGGTATCCCAACTCCCACAAGATAAGTTCAGTCAAGAAAAAAATTCAGCAGCGTAACGTTACGCATAAAAGATGAGATCCATACTCCCCCTCCTCCATCCTTTTTATAGAGTTTTTAAGTGGTTTATTTCCCAAATTCTCATTCAATTTATTTTTCATTAATTTAATCAGAAAAACCTCCCCCGTACACATGTCACCCATCCCCCTAGTTCCACTAGAAATTAATTTCATTAATTATTTAATTATTTTTATTTCCCTCACCCACAAAAAAACATTCCTAAAAACTCTCCTTGGTGTCCCAATATTCCCTTACACATTTTAAATGACTTATGCCTTTACTAAATTCATGATTGAGTTCATAATTAAAAAGTTCTTAAATGCAAGATTTCTTACTATGTCAGACATTTGGATTTTTCCTTACGTTTCCATTTTTCTTTATGTTTCCTCTTTTTCCCTTAGTTTTCTATGTTTTTTGAGTTTCCCTCTTTTCCCTTTTTAACTAAAAATCAAATTAACAAGTGTAGAAAAACCACCTTTTACCCCTTTTTCTTTTTAATTAATAAATTTTAATTAGCATATGTACAAAAAAAACAATCATTTCCCTTTTCAAATTTTAATCCCGCATTGAAATTTGATTTTAATAATTTAATTGAATTTCTTACCTCCTCATTGTTACATGTTTAATTATGATTAATAATTTTTTTACCACATGTGTTACTTAGACCTAGATTTTAATTTCACTAGGTTGGGCAACATTTTTATTAGGGAAATTGTTTTTAAATCTTACTTAGCACATCATTTGTTTTAAGGCCGATTAGGTTTATTCACTTACCCGTTGAAATCGCGACGTGCCCTTTAGGACACACTAGATGCTCAAAGAGTGTCATTCGCCTTTTTTCGTTTTCCTTGTGCTACCTTCCCTTCAGGACACATTACATGCTCCAAGGGTGCCACTGGCCTCTTTTTGTTTTCCTTATGCAGCGTGCCCTTCAGGATGCACTACGTACTCCAAGGGTGCCACTCGCCTCTTGACTGACTTGGTAGTCATCAAAAACCCCTAGAGTCAATACACTGCTAGGTGATCTTGTGGGAGACTAAGTTTGCTTTGATCTTGGGTTTCCCGTTGATTAAGTTTGCTTTGACTTTAACATTAGTTTGACTTGAAAATTTTGTGTAAAATTCTAATGTTTAACAAAACAAAATAAAAACCGTATCTTTTAATATCATAAAAACAATATATATATATATATTAATTTATTATATTTGTTCATAAGTTTATATTCTTATTAGAGCCTTCACTTCAAGCCTTTAAATTAATTACAAAGCCCTTGTTTCAAGGATCGCAGTAGATTTGAGTTTTCTTTTAAAATGACTGATAGATCGCCATACCTCTCTTGTATGGTGTGTCGGGCCACGTTTGGCTTGCGGAGGTGCCACCCTCATTCATTTAATGCTCTGTTTGATTTCTGCTTCTCCTTATTTTTCCCTGATATTCCTCTGACACAAAATAGTTTATACAAGTGTGATAGTTCTGGTTATTTTTATTACTCATTGTTTATGTTTTACACACATTTTATATTTAAAAAAAAAAAACAATAAAAAAAAAATCTTATTTTCAGTTTCTG
>ML779063.1:856335-885995 GCA_009831015.1 Picea engelmannii | reverse complement strand
TGTTCCACTATCACATTTTGTACATGGTGGGTACGTCTGTTCTTTTATGATATTTTAAGCATTTGGTACATAACATTTATTACATTCAGTGGTCTTCCTTTTATAAAACAAGGAAGACCTTTCACCTTCTGTAACAACCAATAGTTACATCTCTTCAACTTGCTTATTTTTGTCCCATTAAATGACTTGAATTTCCCCATACATTTTTTGTGAATGAGTGTACAAGCATTATAATAAAAAGCTAAAAATACTCATGAGTAGTCAATCTCACTCTAAGGTTGTTCATGAGTGATATTTATTAAAAATGTCATTGACTCTACTGAGTTGTATCCTCTTTTTTTCTTCAATTTTTTTGGGAATGTTTTGGTGTCAATCTGGTAATAAGATCCTTTCATATTCTTCTTCTCTGCTTTATATTTCTAGCATGATATTATAATCCTTCTTGGACCTCCTGGATCATGAGTTATGGTCGTCTGAACATTGCATAGTGCATCATTTAATTAAATTCATGCCTCTTCCGTTCTTTGGATTTTTTGGGCATTTCCACCATCAATTTGTCAATAATACTTGTACCATTGTTTTCTTCTCTTCGATATATTTCCAATGTGCTCTGATGGGTCTGATTTCCTCTTCTGGATCACGAGTTATGGTCATTTGAAGAATCACATTTTATTCCCCTTAACATTCATGGCCCTCTGTTCTTCAAATTTTCTAGTTTTTTTCACCACTGGTCTAGCTTGAACTCCTACCTCAATGAATTCTTTGACACAATATATTTCCAACAAGATATCCTTCACCGAATTTGGACCCCAGAGCTCAAGATATGGCTGATTGGAGTTGGCGCTAACAAACCATTGATTTACTCATGGGGTGATCTAGACTATTAATATTTGACATCCCTAAAAGAAATATGTGACATGCATTATGTATTCAAGTTTGAATGGTATATTTTTTTTCACTCCCTTACTTAGTTTGTGTGTGGAACTAGAGGAGGCATAGAACCTAGGGCCTGAGTAGAAATTTTTGCCAATAAACCATAATAAAACAAAAAAATAGTAAAAATAAATAAATAATAAAATAACCTAAATTTAAACCCCCAAAATATAATAAATATAGGAATCTTTGAGTAGAACATTGATGCCACCTCCTCAAACATCCATGAGGAAATAGGAATAAGATAAAATAAGTATAGTGAGTGTTTATCACCTATAAACTTTCTTCCTAATTATGGACATTTATGATCGATCCATATCCAGATGGTTAACCAAATCATTTTTGGTGGGTATGAATTTAACACATGTCCCGGTACAGTCACTACGATGGTAGTATGTGATGTTACCAATAATATTGTCACGTATTTTGAGAGATGTACGGTTAAATTTAAGTTCAGTCATGTCGGTGATTGTGTGAGATGTTATAAATTTTAAGCATTCTACGGAAGCTTGTATGTTGCAGGGAAGTATAAAATTCATTGGATCTGAAATGCCCTTAAATATAACAAGTTCCTAGTACATATACAAACGAGCTAATAGATTTTGTAAGCTCAGGAAGATATCAGCCACATGGAATATTAATGGTCCAATTATTTCGTAAGCCTGCGAAGATATTAGCTATATGGAATATTAATGGTCCAATTAAATTTAAATTCTCAAATAAAGTGAGGTTTCCAATAACACTTCAAATTAATCAATCAATAAGATGTTTAAAAAATAAGTTATTTTGAATATTAAAAAATATTTTTTTTGGTTTATTAAGTTTAACATTAGGTTTCTTCAAAAATAAATTAAGTCAACACAAATTAATATATGAGTCAATGCAGATAGAAAGCTATATACTGCCAGAGGCAGTATAATAATTAACCTTGTATTCAGATTTCGAAAAGTTTGGGTTTCGGTAATGATATGTCTAAACCTGAAATTCCAATAAGGTATTAGGGGATGTAGGGATTCAGAAAGACGAGGGAGGTTGTGCCATGGTAGATCTCGAAGGGGTGAAGTTCCGAGAGGATATGCTCTAATGGGTAAAGTCCCAAAAAATAATATAAAATGTAATGTCATTCTAAAGGTATTTGGGGTGGGGAGGGGACGAGGGGATTACTAGGAAAAAAAAAAAATTGTTTATTTTAAAGCTTATTATAATAGTGAATCCGATGGATGAAGCCATGAAGCCCGATGAAAAATGATGGGAAAGTTGAAAAATTAATAAAATAATAAAATTAAATAAATAAATAAAACACATGCATACATATAATAGAATATAAATAAATAAAATATAATACAATAGAATAGTAAGGAAAATGGGAAAATAAAATAAAATTAAAAGAAAATAGAAGTAAAAAATAAGAAATAAAATATAAAATGAAAAAATGTATTCAATTTTATTCAGATATGGAAATAATAATAATATACATATGAAAAATATATTAGGGATTTATGGAAAAATTAAAAAACATAAGAAATAATTTTTGGAACTAAAAATAATTTCTCTATGTAATAGTAATTTAACCATGTAAAAATAATTTTACCCATGTAAAATTATTTCCAAAGTAAAAGTAATTTTTCCATGTAATTCAAAAACCAAGGGTAGGTTTGAGAAAACCATGGGAAATAAAAACCATGTATAGTTTTGTAAAACCATGAGAAAATTAGAAATAAAAATAAATAAAATAAAATAAATTATATATATATATATATATATATATATATATATATAAAATAAAAATTAGAAATAAAATATACAAATTATATTAAAAAAAATAAAAAATGAGGCCAAGTTCTTCATAGGTTAGGGTTCCACACCTAGGGAAACATGTAGATTCCAAATAACCAGGTGTTGAATTAGGAAGACATGTGATATGGGGATTGAGACTACAAAAATATGAATGAAACAAATGGAAAGCAGGTAGGGGGTAAAGGGACGACACATCACGCGACATGTTAACATCACAAAGAGAGACCCATATGATAAAAATGAGTTTAACGCTATCTAGACACATAGGATATGTCAATCTGATCAAGGGGAAAATTGTGGAGGGAAAACTTGGTAAACTTGCAAGGAGAGGGAATCTGATAGGATCAGGGAATAAGCTCTCATGTCAGAACACAATGCATTAATATGGAGGTGACAAGTGGTGAGAAAGCATTGGGTGAGAATATGACAAGGTTCCACATCCAAGTATCTCGATAGGCCCTCGGGCCCGAGTTTTTAGAGAGAGGGGAGGACGAAAGAAGAACCCATTATATATCATTCCAAGGTGTTAATGTTTTATGCCATTATTATAGTTCTTTGCATTTCAATAGATAAGAGCAACATAAGAACAAGATCATTGAGAAATACACATTCACAAGAGACACAACATTTTTCTTGGGAAACCCTCTAGGGGAAGAAAACCCAACAAAAACTTCCTTATCATAAATTGCCAATAAAATGTTAAGAGATCACTCAAACCAATACAGAAAGTCCTCTCCAAAAGATGCGCCACTCTTCTCCCTCTCTCCTTTGCTAGTAACAGATCAGAACTTGTCTCTCAAACTGAGCAAGTGAGTTGTATTCAAAAGAGGTGCTAGCCTCCTTTATTTATACAAGTTCTGGCATGTGTGAAGTGTCTCTTCATTGGTAGGGCTGACTTCTTAATCTGGGTGGGTAAACCCACCTTTATTATATTTCTGGGTCTTCTTATTAACTGTTGGGGCCAACTTCTTGTTCTGCCTATTATAATTGTCTATTGACCAATCTGCAAAAGGGGATTTGGTCCTAATACAATTACCGACATGATTAATCCACAATGGGGATTAATCCTATAAATAATATATTAATAAGAATAATAAGAATACTCTTTGCAGTTACATTTTTTCAACACTCCCCCTTAACAAGAAGGGTATTCTTCAACAGCATCAGGCGAGATAAGCCTGCATCATCAGTAGCATCAGGAGGACAGTATCGTCAATATCATCTTGGAACATTGGCTAGCATATTTACGAGTCATCGAAATTTTTCTTCATCGACAACATCGTCATTCTCGAAAGAATGCCATCATCATCTGCATCAATATGTATCAGTAAAAATGATACCTCATCACAACACTGGGCTGGCACATCACAATACTACACTGGCTCAATGTCATAGTTGTTAAGCTGGTAGCTCAATGTTAGTCACATCTTGCTTTACGTCTAACAACTAGGTCAGAAGAAAGGTATACATCATCTTGCTTTACGTCTAACAACTGGGTCAAAAGCAAGGAATCATCTTGCTTTACGTCTAACAACTAGGTCAGAAGCAAGGAACACATCATCATCTTGCTTTACATCTAACAATGAGGTTAGAAGCAAGGAATCATCTTGCTTTATGTCTAACAACTAGGCCAGAAGCAAGGAACAAATCATCATCTTGCTTTACGTCTAACAACGAGGTCAGAAGCAAGGAATCATATTGCTTTACATCTAACAACTAGGTCAGAAGCAAGGAACACATCAACATCTTGCTTTATGTCTAACAAAGAGGTCAGAAGCAAGGAATCACCCTGCTTTACGTCTAACAACTAGGTTAGAAGCAAGGAACACATCATCATCTTGCTTTATGTCTAACAACAAGGTTAGAAGAAAGGAATCATCTTGCTTTACATCTAACAACTAGGTCAGAAGCAAGGAATACACACAGTGTCTTGCTTTACGTCTAACAACGAGGTCAGAAGAAATGACTCATCTTTCTTTACGTCTAACAGTGAGGTCAGAAGCAAGGAATACACACAGCGTCTTGCTTTACGTCTAACAGCGAGGTTAGAAGCAATGACTCATCTTGCTTTATGTCTAACAGCGAGGTCAGAAGCAAGGAACACACAACATCTTGCTTTACGTCTAACAACGAGATCAGAAGTAATGACTCATCTTGCTTTACGTCTAATAGCGAGGTCAGAAGCAAGGAATATATATATACTCCCCCTTTTAGGGAGAGTCCTTTCGGACTATACCAAGCTTATCTCAAAAGTGTTCAAACTTTACATGAGATAGAGGTTTGGTCAACACATCAACAACCTGTTCATCCGTGCTAATGTATTGGAGCTTCAAGGCTCCTCTCTATACCATGTCGCGGATGAAATGATAGCGGATCTCTATGTGCTTCGACCTGTCATGGAATACATGATTCTCTGTAATCTTTATGCAGCTCTGGTTGTCACATAGAATCATGGTTTCTCTCATCTCCAAGTCAGATAGGCCAGTCAACAACTTTCGAAGCCATATAGCTTCGCAGCTAGCAGAACATGCAACAATGTACTTTGCTTCCGTTGTGCTGAGAGCAATACTGGATTGCTTCCTACTCTGCCATGAGATCATGGCTGATCCCAAACTGAATTAGCATCTGGAAGTTCTTTTTGTGTCTGCAACACTTCCTACCCAATCTGCATTACTATATCCACTCAATGTGAATTCATGATCTCCATCATAGCTGAGTCCATAATCCATTGTACCTTTAAGGTACCTCATCACATGTTTTGTAGCCACTAGGTGAACACCTCTGGTCTCTACCAGAAACTAACTCAAGGTGTTCACTGCAAAACAAATGTCTGGTCTGGTGTTCGTTAGGTACATCACTGATCCAATAATCTGTCTGTACAGTGTGGCATCTATCAAGTCTGACAAAGTATCGACCAACAACTTCAACTTCATTTCCATGGGTGTATTCATGGACTTACATTCTAGCATGTCAAATCTCTTTAAGATTTTGACTATGTACTTCCCTTGGTTAAGGAAGATCCTTTCTGGACTTTGCCATACCTCAAGACCTAAGAAGTAATGCATTAGGCCAAAGTCTTTGATTTCAAATTCTGCGGCAAGTCTCTTTTTACATTCAACGATGAGCTTTTCTTCTCCAGTTAAGAATAAGTCATCCACATATAGTAGTAATATTATTGGTTCATTATCCATAATTTTGAAGTAGAGATTTGAGTCTGCTTTACTCTTGGTAAAGCCTAAGCTCATCAAGAAACTGTCTATATGGCCATACCAAGCTCTGGGAGCTTGCTTCAATCCGTAGAAGGCTTTCTTCAATTTGCAGACATGAGACTTCCCGTATTTAACCTCAAATCCTTGGGGTTTCTCTATATACACTTCTTCTTCGGTGACATCGTTTAGGAAAGTTGTCTTCACATCCATCTGGTGTAGCTTCCACTTCATCTTAGCTGCAAGAGCTATGATGGTCCTGATCGAAGTGTATCTGGCTACATGAGCGAATGTCTCTTCATAGTCAATGCCTTACTTCTGGGAAAAACCATGAGCGACAAATCTTGCTTTATACTTCTCAATACTTCCATTAGCAGCATGTTTTATTTTGAAGAGCCATCTGTAGGATACCCCATCTTTATTCTTCGATCTGGGAACTATTTCCCATACTTCGTTTTTCATTATGGATTGGTATTCCTCTGTCATAGCATCTGCCCATTCTTTTCTCTGAATGGCTTCTTCAGAGCAGGTAGGCTCTTCATCTGGGAGATCACATATCAAATCCATGTAACTGGAGAATGGCTTTGGTCTTTTCACATGTCTCGAGGTTCCTTCTGGAACAACATACTTCTCTCCATCTTGAATAAGCTCTATTGCCCAGGCAGGCTTTCTTTTATGGGAGAAGGTCATTTGAGGAGGTTCTTGAACTTCTACTATATCATGGTCTTCTAGAAGTTCCTCATCAGGGGAAGTTATGACTTCCCTCATTGGTTTTGCAGCTCTGGGAACCTCCCTCATTGATTCTGCAATCCTGGGATTTGCAGGTTCTTCTTCATATACTTCTTCAAGCTGACATCTTCTTGATTTCTTAAGTGTTGCTTCTTCATCAACGGTCACGTCCCTGTTGATCTCAATGTGGTGATGACTTGGTATGCATATTTTGAAGGCCTTGGAGACCCCACAAATATTCCCTTCTTTCCTGAAGGGTCCAGCTTGTTTCTCTTTTCTTTAGGTATATGAATAAGCAATGGATAGCCAAATATTTTTGAGGTGGCTTACCTCTGGCTTCTTTCCGGTGAACATCTCTTCTAGTGTCTTGAGCCCAAGTGCACTATGGGGCAATCGGTTCTGCACATAAATAGTTGTCATTGCTGCTTCTGCCCATAAGCACATAGGAATATCTTGATCTTCACAGCTTCCAGCATGGTTCTGTTCTTCCGTTCAGCTACACCATTTTTTTGGGGATCTTGATCCCAACATCTTTGCATAAGTTCATGAACTCTTTTGAGGTATATTCTCCTCCATTATCTAACCTGAGTATCTTAATATTCCTTACAGAAGGGTTCTCTTATCAAGGCTTTGAATTCCTTGATCTTGTTGAACACTTCAAATATATCTAGGTCTTTTACAAGAATAATCATTAATGAATGATACATAGTATACATACCCATTAATGGAGGATGATGGCATTGGGCCACACACATATGAATGGATGAGTTCTGGGACTCCTTCTATCTTGTTGTCCCTCTTCGGAAACTGGTTCTTGATGTTCTTCCCTTGTGCACATCCATTTCATACGCCTTCATGGTCACCTTTGAGTTTTGGTAAACCTGTGACCGCTTTGTATATGTATGGTAGCACCTTGTAGTTGAAGTGAGCTAATCTTCGATGCCAAAATTATTCAATGGTGTGGGTCATGGCAGCTTCTGAGTGACCCTATACCTTATGCAAGTCACCTTCTTCTCTTCCAATGATGATTGCTTCATTTATGGTCTCTCCTTTAGCACGTTTCCTCTTCTACAACCTTCGCTATAGCTTCCTCATGTGACCTGGAGAAAGGTCAACAAAACAACAAGCAAGAATAATATCCTTCTTGATAATATAAAGCAATAGCACGAACAATCATCACAGTAACAATCATCACAGTAGCTCCTTTAGAGCTATCACTTATAATTTATTTGAAGTAAAGATTAAAGGTAAGGAATACAATGTGAAATGAGGTCAACACTCTCATAGTGTTGGGACCAAGCATTCTTCCATGGAAACCTGGAACTAACACACAAGGTTTCTCCTAGAGGAGGTGTTAGTTGTATTAGGTAAAGCATATACCTCTATATGCTCACATGCTATTAGGTATAATACTTTACGACGACTGCTATCTCAATTATAGTCATCAGTTTATCATGTGTACCTTTGAATCTTATTAATCTTGGTTAATCAAACCTAGAGCCTTGTCCTCAAGAATGAGTGCTTGCTTTACTTCGAGGTCTACTTCACTCAAGTGACGAGTGCTTTCTTCAACCTATCTGTTGTACTTAGACAATACGCTATCTTGATAGAAGGTTAGGTTAGAGGATAAGCTCTATGATCAACTTTTAATCCTTCTAATAATTTGATCATAGCTTCAACATGCAACACTGATCAAGATAATGTTATGACAAATAGATGTATATTAGAATAATCACACCTGGGTTGCATCATTCCTCTGAATGTGTTGGATCTTGAGATCCTTCTGGATCTATGGCAAGAGATCCATTCTACTGCAAATACTCTTTAGGGTTTAACCATTAAACATATGTAAGTACATACCTCTGATAGAATTTGCAGGCAGTGGCTCCATCTGGTAGCAGTGGTAATCATTGCCAACTCTTGAGATAACTTCAAGGGTGATTGCAACTGGTTCTACGGCTGCAACTGCAACTGGTACTGCAACTGCAACTGGTTCTGAGACTGCAACTACAACTGCAACTGCAACTTAGGGTTTTATGAGGAAACCCTAATTTTTCAAACTTCGATTTTTGAAAATATGATCCAGGGGATAGATGCGCTGAGCTGAGGCGAGTTAGTTGGTGTAGTCAGAATTTTGAAAATCCAACTTTTACCCCCTCAAACTTGATCTGCGGATTTCTGGACTGGTGCTTCTGGTTTTTTGGTACTCTAGTACTTTTGGTACTTTGGTACTTTGTGAAACTAGGGTTTCACTTTCTGGGAGACCTAGCCACTGAAAAGGTGCGCTCTAAGTGCCAAAATGATCCTTGGGGGAGGGCACAACTTTCTAGGTAGTTTTGGAGCTGAAAAGCTTCACTTTTGAAAAACCCTAATTTGCAGGTACTGCAACAGTGACGTTTTTCTCTTGCAAAATATGTTTCCTTTAGGTTGGCTCTGATACCATGTTAATGTTTTATGCCATTATTATAGTTCTTTTCATTTCAATAGATAAGAGCAACATAAGAACAAGATAACTGAGAAATACACATTCACAAGAGACACAACATTTATCCTAGGAATCCCTCTAGGGGAAGAAAACCCATCAAAAACTTCCTTATCATAAATTGCCAATACAATGTCAAGAGATAACTCAAACCAATACAGAAAGTCCTCTCCAAAATATGCACCACTCTTCTCCCTCTCGCCTTTGCCGGTAACATATTAGAACTTGTCTCTCAAACTGAGCAAGTGAGTTGTATTCAAATGAGGCGCTAGCCTCCTTTATTTATACAAGTTCTGGCATGTGTGAAGTGTCTATTCATTGGTAGGGTCGACTTCTTGATTTGGGTGGGTAAACCCACCTTTATTATATTTCTGGGTCTTCTTATTAACTGCTAGGGCCGACTTATTTTTTTGCCTATTATAATTGTCTATTGACCAATCCGCAAAAGGGGATTTGGTCCTAATACAATTACCGACATGATTAATCCACAATGGGGATTAATCCTATAAATAATATATCAATAATAATAAGAATACTCTTTGCAGTTACATTTTTTCAACACGAAGAAGCTCACATTTTTCAGAGCTAAAAAATATTACAATGGACTTCACTTGTCTAGTTCGATGAGACAAAGCCGATGAGAAAAATCCGATAGGATTTGGGCCTTTAGGATTTGTATAAGTCTTAAAACAATGCACACTCAAAAATCCAAAAGGGGATTCCTGATAAATGTAAATTTGACGAGTTCACGAGATAGGACTGCAAGAAAGGTGATCTGATTGGCTCATGGGGTTTTAATTATGGGAACTAGGATGAACAAGGTGAATTGTCAATATGATGAGGATAATATGAGAATTTGGATCTAATCGCCTTGTGGGCTTCAGATCTCGGGGAGAACTATAGGCAAAGGTGAATCTACTTCCCGATGAGGGAGAGTCTGGTAAGGATCAAGGTTCTTGATAAGGACCAATGTTCTTGCCACATAATACAATAAGATTCATGCCTTAGAACATAACATAGATAATATATGATAGTGCAATGGTGATAGCAACAAATCCTACTGAGGTTTGGGAAAGAAAATGATTAATTTCAAATGTTGAATGTTGGATTAAAATAATAGAAAATATTTGCATAGAGAGAATTCTAGTCAAGAGGAAGAAGATCTATGGATTCCCCACATGAATTTCAAGGCTTGAGCGGTCATGTAAAGGCAGTGACCCTTCGACCCTGCTCCTGCAACCATAGAAAGTATGAGATCAGTTATGCAAGGGATAAGATACTTTCTAGTATATCATAAACATTACATTCTTCAAAATTACAAATTTATGAATGAAGGCTAGGTTTGTTTGAAAAATAAATAAAAAGGAAAGAGAAGTTTCTGAAAGATAATCATCCATGATCTTGTCCTTTCATAAACAACTTTCTGCTATATATAAATGCCATCAAAGCTGGATGTATCTAACCTTGATCTCATAGAAGGGATAAATTATCTTGCAATTCTAGCTAAGATTTTCAAACTGAATAATATGATCAACATACGAGTGCTTGAGCATAAATATGAAGACATTAGGAACAACATGCAAACAATAGGATGGAAAATGCATATATGTTCTTCATTTAAGTCACCCATTCAAAAAGTCTTTAAAAGCAAGCTTAGTCAAGACATACAATAGAACATCAAACCACATAGTCAAATAGGATCATCAAATACTTCGAAATTTGCAAAAGGTCCCAAAGATAACTTGCCAATTTCATCATACAAATGTCAACGGAGCATCATAAGTCAAAATGAATCATGAAGACATTTGAAAGTATAAGATCAAAAGGATTAAAAAACCTCCTCAAAGACAATAATCAATAAATATCCAAGGGTGTGTGCAAGCTATTGATGGTATCTCATGACATGCTAGTGGCAATGCAAACATGGAAAAACAACAATCTGTTAACTTAGAGGGGTTTTCAAGGTACTTTTACAATGAATTTGACCATGGTGTAAAATGATGAAACATAGGAAATTGAATTATATTTTCGAATATATAACTTTTATTTATAGATATTGTGAATAACTACATGAAATTTGATTTTTTCTAATAGTGGTATGTTATTTTTCCATAAAAAATATAAAGTATATGTTTTTGTTCATGCAGGTGTTGAGTACCTTAACGACGAAATTTCATTCCAAAAAATTGCATAATTGTAGAGAACCCATTGTTCTATTGCAATGTAGTTTTTGTAAATTTATAATAATTATTTTATATATTTTGTAAATTATGAAAGTCAATATATGTTGGCCCTTGACCAAGTTTTGGGAGATCCTTGCTCAAGTTGACCTATTTTGGGACTTCGACAGACTGTCGAAGACGGAGCGCAAGATGAAGAGGAGATCGCGGGATCTCGGCCCCTTTTTGGATCTTTTTGGGGATTTGGGAATATGTAACGAGAATGGGATGTCGACCATGGGTTTACCTATGTTTAGGCCTATTTTGTATGTATAAATAGAAGGCTAGGCAATGTAAGAAGTAGTTGAATAGTGCACAAGTGTTGTGAAAGTAGGCTAAGTGCTAAGAGTTGGATTTGTGTGATCAAGAAGTGTAAGGCTTCGTGCATATTGTGTGAGACTTGCAGAGCCAAGTGCAATTCATTGTAAGAGACTGTGGAGGGCTTTGTGTTGTAACACAAGGAAGGAGGATCTAGTGAGCTGCACAAATCTCATGTCTTGTGCAGAGTAAGGGTTTTTGGCTCTATGCATGTAGATGACTGATTGAAGCTAATGAAGAAGAAGAGTTGGTGGATGTAGCCCCAGGGTGGGGGTGAACCATGTAAATACTGTGTTATTCTGATCTGTGTGATGCTCTAATGTGTTTATGTGTTATGTGCTAAGTGCTTTGATATAGATATATAGATCTATTATGCTTTGTGCTTATGATGAATCTGGATGCTAGATCTAACATTTGTGAACTTTCTCAGTGCTTGAATCTGCTAGATCTGGTCTAATTCCTTTACTAAGTTCTTATACACAATAGATCAGGGTGAATGTTGCGATGCTATGTTTTCTCTACGGAGTAGATATTGGTTAGATAATGATGAACTAGCGGTGTTAAGTGCTCTATTAAGTGTTATAATCACATATATGTGTCCCAGCTAAGGTTGTAGACACTTGAGTCCTGCAACCACCCTTGCCTCTACCTCGAGTGAGACTTCATATTCTTTGAAGGTGTCACTGAAAGGGTCAATAGTTAGGGTTTTGTTGGTGCGTTGAACCCTTGTGGATCGCGCTCTAGCACAACAGATCAAGGACACTTATGGCGATGTCGAGAAGGGAACACAAGGCTACAAGGTAGCCTCTATCTAGAGTGATGTAGTGTGCCTCACCTGTCAAATGATCATAGGGAAGATAGTACGAAATAATCAACCTACCCAAGTCACCGGTTTTATAGTCGACCTTGCAGAGAAGTGCCCAGAAGGACTTCAGATGAACTGGGTGAATTACCTGGTGAACCACTTAGAACTTGACTGCAAAGAAGCCTAGGATTAAGGGTACAAATTTCATTTCAGCTGGCTATTGATCCTGATTGCTTTTATTGTCTGGGAGATACCGGAAGGTGTGACCTTCCCGGACATCGAGCCTTTCAAGCCATTGGCTGTGAAGTTTAGTACACTGTGGTACTCAAGCAATATGAATAAAAAGTGGCAGTCCAATGTTGTTTTTCATACATATTACAACCAGCCAAAGACAACCATCCAGTCTGAGCCTCACATCACTCTGAACACTCTACACCATTACAGGCCCTTGATAAAGTTCAACGTAGATCGACATTTTATTTACATAATAGTGCACTCTGACGAACACGAGAAACAAATCCAATCCTACTATAAGATAACAGAGGAGGACTTGGAGGAGATCACCAAGGGTTGGTCGACAAACCTCCTCATTCCAGCAGACCCTGCAGAGATATCCAACATTGACAGCCCAAAAATTGTGTAGGATACACCCGGACCTAGTAGGATAAAGAAGACTGAAGAGGTTCAGTATTTAGACAGTGAATCCATGAAGACTTCTTCCCTCTCACCAGAGCAAGGAGGTGATGGTGAAGATTTGAATGACAAAGAGGTTGAATGACAATGATGGTGAAGACTTCTTCCCTCTCACCTACCTGCCTCTTTTGCACACCTCCCTATCTTCTGGATCAGGTGACTGTCATTCTCTTCTGGGTGGCATGGCGAATTTCTCCTTCTCTGCTACAGAAAGAAAATAAATATTTCTCGCTCTAATACCAGACTGACGCAGCCGCACCCTCACTGGCACGTCCGCTTCACCAGGATCTTCCTCCTCTCACGGCCCGAAGAACTCAAAGGTTCCTCTAATTCCCTATTGGGAATTTTCCTTACCCACAAAAACTCTCCAAGTGATCTCCTTTAGTGATCGGGAAATCGGAACTCGCAGCTTCGCAAGTTCACTGTCTATCACTGGGCTCTCGAATCCCCGAGACCCGATGGTCAGTCAACACTGACTTTCTCTTTCCTTGTTGGGACTTTTGCTCTATCGCGACTTCACAACTCACGACATCGTGCACTTTGAATTGCCGACTTCCGATACCCGATGCGCCGAATCTCCGATGCGCACGTGTGAATTGACTATTCAATGATCTCGTCACCTCATCAGGATTTCAGAATTCACGGGATCACGATTCCTGATGCTAAAGGATTCGGGACTTACCTTTTCCTGATCCCTGATACTATGCCACCTGTCCTCCACTTTCTCCTGCTGTGGCCCACACTGTGCTGTGACTTATCGGGATATCGCGTATCGCGATTCCGACATGTAAGAGTTTCTTACCTTCAAAAACCCTGATTCTTCGAACCCCGACTTGCTGGGATCTCCTGACATGCGTCCTCACTGATGGACGGTCCTGGTTCTATTGGGATATCGTGGATCACGATTCCACGATGTCTGTGTATCTCGTCTTTAAAACCCTCGATATGTCGAACCCCGACTCTTCCAGATCTCCTGACATGGGTTGCAACTTATGAACGATTCAGATCTTTTAGGGATGTCACGTCTCGCGATATCGCAATTATCGCTGCGACAACTTGGAGCTTTAACTCACGAACCCCCGACACACGATGCCACGTGTAGATCCGATGGCTCCCTCGGCATGGATCAATGGTTACGCTCGTCCTGAGCTTCGAACCTCTTCCACACTTACACTGTAACCTCCCTGCACCTCCGGGAGATCCAGCGGCCCACGGAACTTCGTGAAACCTCCTCCAAGGATTTCGACCGTCCGCTCTTCCCTTTGTGAATTCACAAAATGAAGAAGCATCTCCTCCACGAGACTCATTTCCCTGCTCACCAACCTGCGATGTTTCCTTCAGACTTCCAATAGTAGGTTCCCTATGCTTATCCTTTAGTGAATTCGAAGGCCTACTCCTTCTAGGCTTTCCACGACTTCAGTCTTCTTGGAAACCTCTTGCACGCACTCCTTGCGGCAACCCTTCTGTCCCCGACTGAGTGTTGAAGTCTCTTGACTCTGCGCACTCTTGCAGCAACAGTCTTTAACACTTCAGTCAGGTTCGCAACCTTGAGACTTTTATCTAGCCTGCGCACTCCTTGCACGACACTATGCCTAACTGCACCTTCAAGGAAATGAGAACAAAATTTATCTCTAGTTGAACCCTTCTGTCAACGCACTCCTTGCGGACGATTCGACTGCACTCCTTGCAGGAATCTCTGGCTCACTTAGAGAAACAATTGAAACTCATTCACTCCCCTTCTCAGACTTCAATTCACACATGAAATCACATACACAACATATAAAAGAAATTATATGACAGGAAGCAAAGGTTCATGAGCATAACATCAATACACAGAGAAAACAACACAAACCATGGATTTGAATAAAAGCTCTTCTATTAATTCAAATGCCTGTACATGGGTGTTCTTCATACACATCTCTCTGCATGCTCTTCTCTTCTTGCTCCTGTTAGTGTTACAATGATACAATGAGGGTGTCTATATCCGTTTTCCCTCCTGGACTCTAAAGCTATCAAATCTAGAATTAAATTCCTATCTAACTGCATTAAAGTCTATTAAAATGTCGACTATCTACCTAAGGAAGAGAGCTTAAAGGCTCAAGGTCCATTACAATGTACAAATGTGCCTTATCTTAAATGATCCATTTAATATCTGCGCAACAGTCCCAAGGCATTTTCAAAATTTGCGTTGGCTTATCCAGCTGTCTCCCGCTCCACGCTGGCTTGCTTGATGGTTCGGTGATGCTCCTGCATCAGTTAGACTACCCTAGTGTGTCTTTGATCCTCCCACACAGTGGACGATCACGAGCTCCACCGATCACGAAGGCTTCTTGGCCTCCCGCCGGTTACACTGGAGCCACCCCCGCCACCACTAAGGCGAAAGCTAGACCAACAAGGGTCTTTTGAAGTGACCAGATCATAAGAAATTGTGCCCGACCAACATCTAGAGGAATTGACCATATTAGACCTTGGAGAATAAGATTTTGGTCTGGTTGAAACTTCTACCACTGGTCTTTTGGCACCTACCATCGTACCGATTTATCCTTACGAGTGCTAGACAGTGTTGCACACAACAATGGAAACAAATGTTGTTACTCCTTCTGGGAATTCTTCAATTCCCACTACGGTTGTCACCACAGGAGAGTTTTCACCTCCTAACCCACCGTCTCCGGTCTGAGCCACTATGGTTTTAACCGCCTCTACATCGCACAGTGGTCTGATCTCTTCTTTGGCAGTGACCACAACCCCTATCACACCAAGTGCGACAGGCCCTCCGTTCTCATACGAGATGCCTAGTTCGGGTACAAGTCATGTACTTTCCTACTCCACTTTATAGACTTCAGGTATGGGGGTAGGGAGCTCTAGTGCTCCTCTGCAAGGTCACATGGGGGGCACTCCTGCTTCTTTTAACGCTTTCGCTTATAGAGGAGGTCATATACCTCCTTCGTCTACTTCACTTGGTGGTTTGCATCAAAAATCCACTGGGCAACCTACACACCATAGTTTATTTGGAGCGGGGAGTCAAAGAACACCTTCGAATAATATGCCAGTAGGTTCGACACTGTTTTCTTTGATCAGAATGTTTGGTAACAACGCCTTCTCGTCAGTTGCCTTCCTGACTGGGGGAAATCCCAGTTTTGGACAACCTATTCCTATGCAGGGTACTATTCCTGCACAGGGGGAAAACCTAGGAACTTCTTTCACATCAAGACCTTGGAATTCTTGTTAGGGATCTGTTCCCTCATTCGGAATGCCGATTTGGGGTAATTCTTTCCACAATCAATGGAACCCCAGAAAAAATACTATGTATATCCCCACAGGACCATCATGGGGCAACCCTTCCCAAAGTCCTTCGAATGTAATGCATGCCCAACCATCTATGTCGTATTTTGGAAATCATTCGATGATGTCTCCACATACGCAAAATCCATACGCTAGCCAAGGCCATGGTTTCTACCAGAATCTAGGCCAGCAGCCAAACTTTTCCTAGCAACCTGGTGCCAGTCAAACTCCAAGCCCCTTTTTTCCAGGTTATCACCAACAACCCAAACTACCCTTTCTGGCGAATTTTCACTTGCCATATTTGACAAGGTTGTGGAATGACCCTATCTGTCATGATCCACGTTGGCCTCCTATGCCAACGAAGTTTCCTTCGGACATCCCAAAGTTCGAAGCCAAGCCTAATGAAGATCCAGGAGATCATGTGACTACCTTCCATCTTTGGTGCTCATCCAACTTGTTGAAAGACGACTCTGTACAGTTGTGATTGTTTCAACGTACTCTCATTGGGAGTGCCGCGAAATGGTACATTGATCTCGATCGTTCAAGATACTCTTCCTTTGGCGAACTAGCGATGGATTTCCTAAACCATTTCCAGTTACCTATGAGATACGATGCTAGCATAGAGCTGTTGGCCAATTTCGAACAGACAATAATGGACAATATCTCTGATCACATCCGAGAATGGAGACGCCGGAAGAGTTTAATTAAGGTGCCAGTCCCACCAGCATTCCTGCTTGAGTGGTTCCTTAAGTCTTTGGTCCCGCAGTTATCCAAAGACATCGCGACATCAAGAGTATTCTCCAAAGAAGACACCATCATGAGAGCTCAACAATTTGAGCTCATCTATTCTCAGTCTGGTTTATTGTACAACATCTTGCCCTTGATAAAATTAGACAGAGATTTGGACCACATGCCGATGGTATTGTTGGTTCATCACAAACAAATCCCGCTGAGCAATTGATGAAGCAGTTGCAACAATTATCTATACAACACACAATGGCCAGCCAAACTACTACTTTGGCTGCTCCCCCTACCAAAACGTCGGAGGTACACACAGTGCAATCGACTAACCCAAAGGCCACCCAACAGCTTGAAGCAAAGAAAAAACAATGAAAGAAGGGTAAGGGGGATAAAAAACCTACCGATAATGTTGGCGGGGACAACAATGAGAAATGGAAGGTGAGGTATGCATGCAAATTGTGCATGGAAGACCACCCGACCCATCTATGTCCTCGGCTTGCAGAAGCCCAAAAGTTTGTGATGCAGCAACAAGCTGCTATGTTGACCAATCCATTTCAACATGGGAAAAATCTAACCCAAGCCTCTGCAAGCACGGAAGGGGGCAGCCAAGAACCCTCTCTTCCTGCGAATAACCTCGCATCTGCGAATGTCTATATGGTGAGGGGTGATGCTTTTATACCGACTAGATCGCATGACTATAGTAAACCAAGCACTTCAGAGAAGGGTAAAGAAGTTGAACTCCCATCTCTTCCTCTGTAGATTGATAAGATGTTGGGCGAAACAATGACATGCATTCCCAAAGGCGCATTCAAAAAAGCTTCTCATAACCCAAACACAAGGGCATCCCAGAACTACTCTGTGGTGGAAGATTTATCACAAACCCCTTGTGCGATGTCTGCTTGGGAGGTCCTCCAAAGATTCCCTTCCCAGAGGAAAGCCTTGTTAACCTCTTTAGGATCTACTGAGACTTGTAATATGGGTATAATATGCTGGATACAACTGACTTAAAACCTCATCTACCTTACCATGTAGCATTTCAGATTGTAGTGGCTTATCCCACGAAAATTTTTACTTGGAATATCTTCCGCATGGTGGTTGATGAGGACGCCTCGACATGCGTTATTTCGTTGGCATGTTGGAAGGTCGTTGGCCAGCCCGTTTTGTCTCCATCACCTACTCTCCTCACCGCTTTCGACGATCATTTGTTTTGACCACATGGTATCGTTCCTTATTTCCCTGTGCAGTTAGGAGGGAAGACCATGTGTGTCGAATTAGAGGTATTCGATGCTCCCCTCGACTATAACCTCTTTTTAGGAAGGAGTTGGACTTATTCCATGCAAGCTGTGGTTGCTACAATTTTTCGGGTCTTGTTGTTTCCACATGAGGGCCGGATAGTGACCATCGATCAATTATTCTTATCCAGACCTGACCCTGCATTGGGGGCATCCACGGTCCCGATGATTGATAATCCTCAACCATGTGTTGTCAACGTAGGGGTTGGTTTGTGCCCATCTTTGATGGGTACCTTCGATTACCCGCCCCCTCAAGGCGATATCAAGTTTATATCCAATCACCATAAGGTTGAGATTTTTCAAGTTTCGTCATTCCGCATGACTTACTTCGACAATCCGTGGATACTTACTTCCCCATCGGCCATGATGGATGGGACAGGGCACCCGGGCATGTCCATGCCCTTGTCCGCAACTGAAGTAGCATACTCTTTAGTCCAGCAAACTTCAGCCCACACTGATCAGCTCCTGCACAAGAGTTCGATCCACTTTTAGAGCCTATTTAGGCTCAGGGTTCTCTCAGTCACATCGATTCATTAGACTTAGTATTTCCCTTTGATGAAGCAATAATTGAAGCAATGACTAGTCTGGATAAACCCTGTGAAGATATTTATCAGAGATCATACTTCCTCCCAGAGTTAAGACAAATTGAAGCGGGAGAATTCACCGTGACTATGACGAGAGATCGGTCTTGTCCTATTAATCCCTTAGCTACACATGAGGTTTATGCTAAGGGTAATATGGAAACTATTGTTGAAACCTTACCGATCAATATCTCCCGAAATACTGGCATTGTGGAGAATGTCTTCATCGTAGTTGATTGCTTCCCCGATGAGATTCAAATCTACACAGATCTTTTTAAATAATTCCGCGATGTTTTTTCCTGGTCTTACGAGGAAATGCCAAGCATCGATCCAAAAATAGTTGAACATGAAATCACAACGTATCCAGATGTCAAGCCTGTCTGACAGAAACTTCATCCAGTTAACTCCAAGAAGGCAACAACCATTAAGGTTGAGGTTGAGAAATTGCTAAAGGCCGGTTTTGTCTACCCTATCCATTTGACCCAATGGGTTTCAAACCCCATGCTAGTCAATAAAAAACAAGGCACAATTCGTGTATGTATAGACTTCCGTGATTTGAGCAAGGCCTGTCCCAAAGATAATTTTCCCACACCTTTCGTCAACCAGATCATTGATGAATGTGCGGGTTGCGAAGCATTTTCTTTCATGGATGATTTTTCGGGATATAATCAAATACAAATCAAACCCAAAGACCAACACAAAATGAAATTCATCTGTCCATGGGGTACATTCGCGTATCGTAAGATGCCTTTCGGTCTCAAAAATGTTGGAGCCACCTTTTAGCGGGCCATGTCTTTTTCTTTCCATGACCTCAAGCATATAGTCGAGGCCTACTTAGATGATTTAGCATCTCGATCTCACAAGAGAACGGATCATCCCACACACCTCCGACTTATCTTCGAACGTTGTCGCTACTTTCAGATTCGCTTGAATCCAAACAAGTGCAGCTTCTATGTAACGTCAAGACGATTGTTAGGTTTCATAGTGTCAACAACAGGGATCATGGTCGATCCTCTCAAAGGTGAGGCAATAATTTAGTTTCCTCCCCCATGCACAATCCTTCAACTTCAGAGTCTACAGAGCAAGGCGGATTTTCTAAGGTGCTTTATCGCTAACTAGGCCGAGATCACCAAGGGCTTCATGCGCTTACTTAAAAAAGACGTTCCTTTTTATTGGGACGATGCCGCTCAACGCTCTTTCACCACATTGAAACATGCACTCACAACTGCCCCTCTGCTCCGACCACCTAACTATAACAATGATTTCCTATTATATCTGGCTGCAACAGAGTCAACCATTGGCATGGTCTTAGTTCAGGAAGATGACTTGTTCTCAGAATATGTCATCTATTACCTGAGCTGAGGCAAGACCGAAATTCAATTATTCTCATATTGAAAAACTTGCGTTGGGAGCATTCCATGCTGTTCAACGGTTCCGTCATTATGTTCTATTCTGCACGACCACCATCATTGTTGTCGTGAATCCATTTTACTACATGCTGACACGATGGGTAATAGGCAGAAAAATCAGTAGATGGATAGTCATCCTCCAAGATTTTGACTTGGATTTCATTTCAGTGAAGTCCAAAAAGTCACTGGTCTTTGCAGAACTTATTTCGGAGCTTCCGGTTGAGTCAGGTGATCTTGTGCCTGAAGAGTCACCTATTAGAGGAGATATGTTTTTGATCACCTCTTTGGATCCCTGGTATAGATATATACTTATCTATCTCCAGACTTTGAAGTGCCCCACTACTGCTTCTCGTGATGAGCATCGACGCATATGCCATCAGGCTAATAATTATCTCATACTCGATGATACATTGTATCGGAGAGGTGTAGACTGCATCCTATGTTGATGTCTCACTCATGAAGAAGCGGTTATCATGCTTAACGATTTCCATATAGGATCTTGTGGTGGTCCCTTGTCTAGGTTGGAAACAACCCAAAAGATTCTATGCGTAGGTTACTTTTGGCCGACACTTATCAAAGATTGTATCGAATCGGTCAAGAAGTGCCACCCATGCCAAATCTTCTCTCGGAAGATGAGGGAACATCCCACTCCCATGTTTCCTGTCATCACAATTGGTCTCTTCACTAAGTGGGGGATTGATTACACTACATGCAACCCTCCTTCAGCAAGGGGGAACTGCTATATCATCATAGTTGTATACTACTTCACAAAGTGGGTTGAAGCTATGCCAACATTTAAAGATGATGGAGAGACTACAACTCTCTTTTTATTCAACCAGATAATAGCAAGGTTCGACATCCCAAGGGAGATTGTCACTGACCATGGCAGTCACTTTCAGAACCAGATGATGACCGAGTTAACATCACAGCTTGGGCTACAGCAAGAACATTCATCACCCTACTACCCCCAAGCAAATGGGCAAGTGGAAGCTGTAAACAAAACTCTTAAGACCATTCTACAACAAACTATCAACTCAGCCAAGTCAAATTGGCATTTGATGTTATACTCAACATTATGGGCTTACCGAACATCTGTTAAGACTACAACTGGTTTCTTACCTTTTCAACTCGTTTACGGGATAGAGGAAGTCTTGCCCATCGAATGTCAGATCTAGTCTCTAAAATTGGCAGTACAATCACTGCCAGACACTTCTCCACTTGAATAACGATTAGTATACCTTGAGCAGCTCAATGAGAATCATTGTGATGCAGCCTTGGCCAACGAGGCTCACAAACATAAGGTCAATTGTCAATATGATAGGTCCGTTCGTCCTAAGATTTTCTCTGAAGGTGACCTTGTCCTGGTCTATGACCAAGATAAGGACCCCCTGGGGGCAGGAAAATTCAAACCTATGTGGTTAGGACCTTTCATCATAAAAGAGGTTTTAAAAAAGGGTGCTTATCGTCTGGTTGATTTTGAAGGGAATGATTTGGTGAAGCCTAGAAATGGGCTCTACCTCAAGAAGTATTACTCATAGGCAGGTCACTGTGGGTAACTTTTTGTAACATATGTATAGTATTTGTACTATTACTTTTTAGTTTATTTTAGTGTTATGGACGTGTCGTTGATGTTATCTTTCATCACTGTGGGATATGTCAAGCGATTCTGAGGTGTTCGTTGGGTATGCAGATGGTGCTAGTCAGCACACTCAGAGGCTTGCCTCCGCAACTTGGGTAATCTTTACACCTCAAGGCCAGTTATTATCTGCCAGAGGTATATGCTTAGGTGACACCACAAATAATGTCTCTGAGTATAGCGCAATTATTGAGTTTCTTCATGACACTTTGTCATTGGGTATCTCTCATCTCTGGGTCTATCTCGACACTCAACTGGTTGTGTCTCAGTTAAAAAGAGTATACCAGGTTCATGATCCAAATTTACACCGATGATTCCTTAGGGTACGTCTCTTAGAAATAATATTGATTATATTACATATTTTCATGTTCCTAGGATATTAAACCAAGTTACAGATACTCTAGCTAATCAAATTTTAGATTGGCATCTTGCAAACATACGAAAGAACATTCACATAAACATGTAAATACATTGTTTTTTTTTGCACACATGATCCTGTTAGTAACATTTCTTGTCCGAGGCACAAGAGCGTTCAGGTCTGCAAGTGGCGCGAGAAGTGCCCGAGCGCAACATGGAAAAATCTCGTTTTTGGCTTCCAAGCAAGTAAGCGGGCAAGATTATATTGTCGACGGTCGGGATCCATCCATAGGAGCAGATCAACGGTTGGCGGGAAATCATGGCTAGTGAAGCTACGCTGGGATTAACGCGATGGATAGCAGCCGTCCATATAAGGAACACGTGGCATGAGATCTAGTCACGTCGGTTTTTCGGCATTCGGGAGTTCAAAGGGTGAGGGTTCTATGTCATTCTATATCTTGAAACCCCAAACCTGGAAGCACCGAAAGCGTCAAGATTCAGGCCCGCAGTATCACGGAGCAGTCTCAGTCGTCCATCCAAAGGGGACATGTGGTGCGTGATGAGGCCCCTCTCCTTTTCGCCCATCACGAATCCGACGCACAAGGAGCAGCTCCTTCATATCCCCAAAACGCGAAGTGCCAAGAGCGCCCAGGACCCGGGCCCACAATATCGTCGAGTGAATCCAGGACCATCAGATCTGAGAGGGACGCGTGGCACCAAATTAAGTCGTCTCGGCGTTTCGCTCATCGCAATTTTAAGAAGAAAGGATCAACCCCTTCCTATTCGCGAACGCCGAAATAATTTTTTTGAGAATAAATGCAGGGTCACAGCCCATGGTCACTTTAGAAATAAAGGGAGCTGTGAAAAAGGGGCCAAAGGCATCGAGTTCAATCACAGAGAGGATCATCGTGATCTCCAGGTGCCATCAGATCCGATCTCAATCTTGTTTTTTCGCTTGGAGTAAATGAAGGTGAGAGGGGGTGGTTGAAACCTCTCCTCACTCATTAAGTGTAAGGGATGGAGAGTCTGGCAAGCGGTCTGATCGAAAGGGTCATGTGTACTCATTTTTCCAAAGAAGCCATGCCGAGTCCTCGACTAGCCGGAGGAGGTCTGCACACGTTAGCTCGACACTTAATGGCTCAACTACTCCCCTTGCAGGAGCCATGCGCAGTTAAGGTGGCGTATGAGAAAGAATACACGTCCGAATTTGGCTGAAGGGACACCAAGCCTTGGATGACTAAGCACGTCGATGTTAGGCGAATTTCTCTGAGTATATAAAATCAGTCTTTGTATTTTGTAATCTATCGATGGTTGAGAAAGGCTCCTGGTTGTAAAGATTTAATGAAGCACTGTTATTCCTAGTCATGTGGGAACTTTTGAGACTTCTTGCCTTATGAATGTCAGTTTCTTTCACGTCTCTATTTACACTGTATTAGAGCAGCTCGGAATTGGAGGATCCAGTCGAGTTGTAACTATTATAGGATGATGTAGGTTGGATCACTGTAATAGTTTCATTGTTTCTAATCGTTCCCTGTAACTTTTTTAGCGCTGAATGACTTGGAATTGGAGGATCCAGTCAAGTCCCCCTTTCAGTTTCCCAAATCCCTGAACCAAGAGGATCTTGCATTCATATTTTTTATTCTACAAACTACCAAAAGGCCTGTTGCTCGAGGTAGTTTGCTCACTCTTCTTACCAAGTATTCCACCTGCTCATCTTTTAATCAACTTACTGACTGAAGTTAGATCAAGACCTCCTTTGTTCCTTACATACTAGACCCAGTCCCTGAGTTAGAGTGATATATTCCCAAGTCTCTACCCATTTGATCACCCATTACAAACTATCGTGACATAAAACTGATGGGCGTTGGGATCTACTCCTACAAGAAATCCATGAGTGACTTTTGACACTAATAGATCCATAAGACATAAAAGACAAAAAAAAAACACATATAATATCATAAAGTAACCAGAGTACATCGATGGATGCAAGCACCTCAAAAATAGGACCAATAACGAGTCATAGGGCTTATGCCCTCAAAAAATATATACAAGTAGTGCTCATGGCATGTCAAAATGTCTAGCTAAAGTCAGGGCCTGTGGGCCCTGTTATACTGATCCACAACATTGGCTAAACGCTGAAACAAATGGACCCATGTCCGTGGTTCCCCCACCACATGAGGCTGCATATATGGTGGCAGGTCCTCACTCTCTGCCATCGAGACCGTGCGAGTGAGCGCAGTAAATTTCCGCTCGACTCGTCTCATTACCCTCTCAACCTCCTCGACTGGAATATCTCCTACTACTGTTGGTCCCCCTGCGGCCCCTGGCCAAAGACGACGCCTGTTCCTTGCATAGTCAGCGGGTCGCACTGGTCCCACGTCTGCACACAATGAAAACATATCCGTCAAATACTCTGGTATAATAACAAAATGATATATATAACAAAAAAACATAAAAATTACATATGTTTAAAACACAAAAAAAAACTACAAAGGTGGAGGCTTACCCATCTCCCCTCGCTCCTCACCAGGAGGTACCGGTATCTCAGGGTCTCTCGAGAAATCAATCCCGGTATAGGGGTAATCCTCTATAATCAGGATCTGTCATGACAACCACGCAAAGAAGTCATCATCGAAGGACTCATTGGTCCTTCTGCCACCCTGTCGCGACAGTAATACTGCCCATCTACAAACAGTAGGAAGAGAGGCTTGATGTCCTCGTACCACTACTCGAGGACTAAAACTCAGAACTCTCTAAAAAAAGAACAAACACAGAATGGTCCCAAACCCAAAGTTCCTATGTGTCTGCAAACGACAATCTGTCAACTACCTTTTCATACATTCAAGCAATGTGGTACTCCAATAAAAAACTTGTGCATTTAAGCACTGGACTGCACAGTTCATCTGTGCACGGGATGCCTGATGTAGAGCCGCAGAACCAGTAATTCGCCCAATAAGAAATACTATCGCCTGTAGCGATAAGTTAATGATCTTGCTTATGGGCACCTATGTGCTTGAACAGTCTGTATCATCTGCATAATATAGGCCTATCAATTCTACTATGTTATGCGGCCCCAAAGGAAAAGTCTGAAAATTGACTGGTTCTCCTCTCCTGGAGAGGCCAGTCAAAAAGTAAATGTCCTCGACCATGGGCACCAGTGACTTCCCCTCTAACATGAATGCCTCTGCATCTGGATGCCAGTAGTCAACCAAGGCATTCAGTAGCCTAGGTTTTGCCCACATGAAAGGACATAGGAAAAACTTGAGTAACCCACATTGCATCAAAGTAGCCACAACATTGGGGTCTTCCCCGACCAACTCATTCACCTCTTCATGCTCTCTTTCTCTCCAATGGACATACATCCTGCAAAACACCAAGGTTCAGGAGGGTTAACCCTTGCTTTTTAAGACTTTTTCATTCAATAAGGGGGTCCAGGAGTGTTGTAATGGTGACAGTCATGTGTACATGCGTGTAGAGTTTACTCTGCCTGAATGTACATGCGGCCTATCCTGAGACAGCCCATGTGGACCTAGGGATGAACTTTTAAAGGTCGATGCCCCCTAAAAAAATGAAACCCAATGAAAAAACAAAGACATAAAATGCAAGATAAGAGAGTTTATACTTGGTCCAAACAGAAGTTCGTTTCGTCTACTGAAGCTCCCGGATTCACTGCTTTTGACAAAGGGGGTCTTTTGGCTCTAGAGTCAATTTCCAAATCAACAATGCTGATAATGAGTTGCCAGCTTCTATTTATAGACGTTTTGGCCTCTTTTTGTCATTTTTTTGGCCTCCCTTATCATTTTCTTTATACCAAAAACCATTTAGAGTGATTCAGGAGTTGCATAGGAGGGATTTGATCGGGTATTAGGACAATTTTTTCGATTTTTGAGTAATTTTTGACGGTTCGTGAATTTTTTTTTTCCGAGGATCAACTTGAGCATATAGGTTAGGTTTCTACCCTGACTTTTGTACCTTGTTGTCTTTTTCCTTTTCCATAGGATCGATCCCATCAGGTTGTGACACATAACCATCATAGCTACTTTAGAAGTGTCGCAACTTGGTGGTAGAGCTTATTGGAACATGGATGCCCTAGGTAGATCCTGGTTGCATTATGGTATCCATGTTGTCTCTAAAACACTGTAGGCTTGGGATTCCTTGTAGTTTTTCCTGAATACAAGTTTGAGCCTCATTTTGCATGATTCTTCTTCGCTCTTGGCCTCACCCTCAGGACTTCCAAAAAATAACGGGTCTTCTTTTGAGCCCTTTTCAGACCCTATAAACATGAAAGGATTTTCGAGCGATCTTGTGGCCTTTCACGCTCGTTAAACTGGAATTTGAAGTCACATCTATCCGATGGTAGTTTACCCCTTTTTCGGTCCGGACGGTCAACTGTATGAACAAAGGTATAGTCTATGGAACTTCAGTTCTATAGAAGAGTACTCTCAGGTATAATTTTATCCCTTTTTCGGGCTTGAGGGACTAAACTTACGAAGAAGGAACCCCCATGGAGTCCATAGTTAAGCTCTTTTCAGACTCCCTAAAATTGAAAAGATCGCCAAGTGACCTTATTCTTTCACACTTGTTAAATTGGTCCAGAAGAACATTCCTGACGGAGTCCATAGTTAAGATTTTTTCAGACTCCTTAAAAATGAAAAAATGGCCAAGTGATCTTGTCCTTATCACACTCGTTAAAATGGTTTTGAATAGACGTCTTGTCGGTGCTAGTTTACCCCTTTTTTGAACCGATTAGACTATCTTCGAAAAAGGTACCCCAATGGAGTCTCCTTTTATGATTTTTTAGACTCTCTAAACATGAAAAACAACCGAGATTACCTTCTCTGGGCTCATTAAACTTACATCGAAGGATGTTACCATTGTGTGTTTTGTTAACTGTGTTTTCATATCTTATACGCCAACCTTGTAACAATTTGCTTCTGTGTTTTAACACCCTTGGCCCCCGGAGGATTTTTCCCGAGTATCATTATTCTGAACATCAGTCTTGTCCTTGTGCCTTGAACTTGTATGTTTGTAACACTCATTCCTCCATTGTAATGTAACATTCCTTTATTCTTTTTTTCCAAAATCATTGAAAAAGACAAAAAAAAAAATCAAATATACCCCAAAAAGAGAAAGGGAAAAGTATTTTCTTTATTGGCGGCATAATGAGTCACCCGTGGATAAAGCACATCTGTCCGTTTGTTCATCAAACTATGGGATGTAGTACGACCTTAGGAAGTTGTTCTCTCTATATAGAGTTGTGTCCTCCTCCGTTTGGTTATTCTTCCAAACATATGGAGAGTTTGCGTTGCCTCCTGCTTCGTAAACTTATGATTAATGCCATGCTGCCTAAGTCTCATCATATGTCGTGTTGTTGTCCAAGGGAAGTTTCTACCAATCCTGAGTCGACCCCTCTGCAATTTGTCTCTTGCCCTCATACCTGGCCATCCTAAATGTCCAATCAAGTCCTTGATCGAAATCAACGAAGCCTTCAGTTTGATCATCAAGATTATCTAGTCCATGACCAACGAGCCGTCGAAGACCTTTGGGTAGTGAAGTCGTACACTCATATTACACTCATACCTTGAGTTTTGAATATTTTGAAGTTGTTTATTGAGCTCTGAAGATATCATCTCTAGCCATCAGGCCATATCAACTTCTACAAGATGGATACTCTATATGTATATCTTTTTGATTTAGAGAGGTATCTCTGTTGTGTATTGTTCGTGGCTACACTTTATATAGTTATTTGACATGGATCTACAGTGTATTTGATTGGTAGCCATGATTCTAATTTATCCTAAGCATGGCTATGCCCTCCTCAGTGAGACATTTGTTATTTTGCAGATGACGCCTCTCGGTTCCTGGTCCCTGGGTTCACTTGTTCGGCACATCAGTAAAGATTGGTAATGTATTTTGGCCATCAGATGCTCTTCTAACCTCACACATTAGGGGGCATCTGTTATAACCCTAATTTGCACCATACATGCTTACCTGGCATCATGCCACCTCAGATACCTTCTTTGCCAAAAGCGTCGCTGAAAAACTCTTTAAAAAACCTCTTTTATAAGGGCCCAAGCACCCTACTCCATTACTGCACGCGTGTACACGCTAGATGACCTAAAACAACCCGCGTGGACCGACAAAATCATGAAAAAAGGAAAGTTTCTGACATAACACACAGCTTTGGGTGAGTTAACTGAAACTCTCGGCCATGCATGGCCGAGGGTTCATCCAAATACCTAGCTTCTTCTAACCTATAAAAGAAGGGTTAGCGGTCCCATTTGGAAGAGGAGAAATAGAGTAAAGAAACTCTGCCCAATTGCATATTCCCATTGTCCCAACCCTTTAGCCATCCTTGTGCAAGAAGAGATACAAAGAAAATAAGTTGGAGGACATTTGAAGTGGAGCCCAGGATCAGGATTCGCAGAGCAGTGGTTGGTCTCGACATTGTAAGTTGATTCATTAAAGTTAATAATAAAGAAATGATTTTCCCGTCCCACTATATGAGTTCTTCATAATTCAGTAAATATATGTTTGAATCTCTAACCCATTAGTCTATAGGTAAAATGCATGTGTAGTTTGTTGCTTGTTTTGTACGCAGGTCAATCTTGAGAGGATAGCTACCAATAAGCGATCAAGCATGAAGGGGGATTGACATCAAACATCCGGAACAATGTATGTTGGTCTAACCATGTATTTTCTAAAAAAGGAATGGGGTTTAAGTTTGGGGATGAAGGTAGAAAGTAGATTTCTTTTGGTCATAGTTGCATGCATAAGATAACCCTATTTGCTAGTCCGTAAGGGGATTTCCCTCACAACATCCTCCCTCCCCTATATCTCCTCTCTCTCTCATACATCTACCCCTCTCTCCTACATTTTCCTCTCTCTCTACCCCCCTCTCTATTGTTCTCTCGATCCCTCTCACACACTCTCTCTCTTTACTGCCCTTTTATTCCTACCTCTCTCTCCCTCCCACACTCTCCCACACTCTCTTTCTAGACCCCCTTCTATGTCAACCTATCTTTCCCTCCCACTCTCTCTCCCTCTCTCTCTACATCCCCTTTTTATATTCCTCTCTCTCCCTCTCACACTCTCACACACTAGAAATTTTGGTACATTGCAAGGAAAAACATGGCCTTAACCTAGACATGGAAGGACCTATACATGGAAAGGCATGAAA
>ML779063.1:815348-827145 GCA_009831015.1 Picea engelmannii | reverse complement strand
CTGTCAAACCCAAAAATCCTCTAAGATTCTTCAATGTTTTGGGAATTGGCCAATCCATCATGGCCTTAATATTGTTAGGGTCTACCTTGACACCTTCATGAGATACAATATGACCCAAATACTCTACCTCCTTCACTCCAAAGGAACATTTGGATGATTTGGCATATAGTTGTTGCTACTTTAGTAGTTATAGCACCTTGTCAACAAGTCACACATGATCCTCCCAAGACTTGCTATAGATTAGTGTATCATCAAAAAATACTAACACAAATTTTTGAAGGAAGGGCTTGAAAATGGAATTCATGAACCATTAGAATGTGGAAGGTGCATTTGTAAGGCCAAAAAGCATGACCAAGAATTCATAATGGCCTTCATGATTTCAGAATGTTGTTTTTGGGATATCTTCTTCCTTCATTCTAATCTGATGATACCCTGAACGAAGATCCAACTTTGTGAAATAGATTTCTCCATGTAGTTCATTTAACAATTAATCAATGATGGTAATGGGAAACTTATCTTTAATAGTGATCTTGTTGAGATTTCTATAATCTGGACACATATGCCATGAGCCATATTTCTTGAATATGATTACCACCAGTGCAGAGTAAGAAATTTGGCTAGCTCTAATAATGCCAGCCTCTAACATTTCTTCAACCATGTGCTCAATTTCACTCTTCTAGGCATAAGGGTATCCGTATGGACTGATGTTAGGAGGAACACTCCTAGGAATTAGGTGAATATCATGATCATGATTTCGAGTGGGTGGAAGACCTTTGGGAATATCTTCAATTACTTTGGAATGCTTATCAATGATCCCTTGGATATCTAGAGGAATAGATGGCTTATATGTTTGAACATATAGTGAGAATAGTTGTGCAATAACACCTTGATGCCCCATTTTCAATAATTTTGTCATTCCATTCGAGCTTATCAGCTTACTGGGTTTCCCTGTGATACCTCTTAACTCAATTTCTTTTCCTTCCAATGAAAATTTCATGAAAAGTTCTTGAAAATTAGAATCCACTGTTACTAATGATTGTAACCATTGGATTCCTAGTACAACATCAACACCACCCATGGGTATATCGATCATTGGACTATTCATTACATATTCCCCCATAGTAAGATTGATATTATTGCATTTTCCTAAGAAATTGATAGTTCCTCAGTCTGCAATCATTACTTGAAACTTTGGCATTGGATATACAAAGAAATTGAGAGCTTTGGCTAATTTATAGTGAATGAAATTATGAGTACTTCCAGAATCAATTAGGATCATTACCTTTTTCTTTTTGATATATCCTTCAAACTTGAGGGTTTGAGGACTGCTAATTCCATCCAATGCATTACACGATATTGTGGGAGTCAACTCTTAAGACAAAATTGCTTCTACATTTTCATCTTGAGATGATTCCTATTCTTGTTCTTCTTCCTCTTCACAATCTATGTAGAATAATTTCTTCTCACCACACTTATGTCCCTTACTGTACTTGCTGTCACAATTAAAGCATAAACCTTTTTATTTTCTTTCCTCCAATTGTTGAGGTGTCAACCTTGTAGGTTGAGGTGTTTTAGAAGAAGGAGCATTATTCTCTCTATAGATGTTAGGATTGGTCCTTCTAGTAGAAATAGCCATATTTTTACTCTCAACATTTATTGCCACCCTAAATGCATTCTCCAATGATTTGGGTTCCCAAGGGTGAACCTCATGTTGAATTTTATCCTTTAAAGTTCCTATGAATACATGAATCAAGTGCTCATATGGAATATATGTTACCTTTATATTCAATCTTTGGAAGTTCTCAATGTGCTCTGTAACTGAACCGTTTTGCTTGAGATTTATCAATTGGCTAAAGAAGGTATTTCTCCTTGTATCCTCATAGTGTGATATCATTTCTTCTGTGAAATTTGTCCAAGTGACGAGTGATTTACGAGAAAAAATCCATCGATACCATACAAATTGATTGGGTTATAAATATAAAGAAGCAATTCATACCTTTTGTGTATGTGGATCATTATGTAGATCAAAGAATTGCTACATCTGAAGTATCCATGTGATTGGGTCCTTGCCATCAAACTTCCTCATATCAATATTAGGAACGTGGTTGGTCTTCAACCCAAAGTTGGATTTTCTCCATTATTGATTCAACTTCCTTGTGTCCTCATCCTAAATTTCATGGGATACATTTTCACTTTCAGGTGTCCTCTCTATTAGGAAAATTTTCAATCCTCCCATGATCTCCCATTTTAAACCATCCATCTTAGTATTTATCTCCTTCAACTTAGCTTCCATTGAATCCGTCATCTCTTGTAGTTCATATTTTTTTACTGTATTCTTTTCTAAATCATTTATGTCCCTACGCATTTCTTCACCTTCATCAAGAGTCCAAGTAGGATTGTCTGGAGGCTTATTTGTTGTAGAATTTCCCTTTTTTGGTGGCATGTTGGCCAAGTATCACTTTAAAGCTTGATTTTGAGGTTGTTCTGCTAGAAAATCTTCCTTTTATTGTATCTCCAAAATTTCGGCCCTTCTGAGTATTAAATTTTCTTTTTTGTAGCTCTCTGATATTTCTTCTTTGCAATTCCACAAGTCTTATCAAAATTGGATGTTCCAAGTGGAATTTATGGTAACTTCCCCACAACTTGCTGATTTTTGGACTTTCCAGGAGATCTCACTTGTATAGCATGCCCCACACAAAAAAAATGATATAAATTTTGAAACTCGTACAAGAACTACTACGGGCTATCCAATATCCAATGCAGCTGGTCTCGCTCAATTTGGATACTCTAGGAAGACGTTATGATTGTTTTACTGAGAACACCTTCTTGAGACTAGTCAATAGGACTAGTCAGATGCCCTATCTTCCATAGGGTGTATCTACAAATGTAAGATGACCCATAATATGAACTTTTTACCAAAGATACCTTACTAATTTCTGTGAATATCCTCTAGATTTTAGGGTCTGAAACATTACATAAACATTTTTATAGCGAAAATTCCACAATGACTCAATTCAAGATGATTCAAGAACCCTATCTTACAAAGGCTGTATCTCTGAAAGTATAAGGCCTCAGGAGATAAAATTTTAACCCAATGTACCTTGATCCATCTACTAAATATCCTACAAGCCCTTCCTTTTGAATCACTGTAGAAAAAAATTTATAGAGAAAATTCCAAGGTGTTTCAGATGTAGCAGTGAAACCCCAAGACCTTGAGCTCTGATACCATATGTTAAGAACCACATATCAATATAGCATAGAAAAAACTCAAAATAAGTAATCAATGCCTTGAAAATAAGATAAATTCAGATAATAAGCCTCTTTGAGGGGGCAACCTCCTTATTCCCACATAAATGTCCAATTACAAGATGATTCCAAATGAAAATGTCTCCTTGGTATATGTAGGAGACTAGGAGGTATAATTACAACTAATGGACTAAAGACGACATAAATAAAATAACATTACTAATGTAATATGCCCTAATTAAGGGGTAATGAGCCACTATTTAGGGATTAACAAAGGATATCATATTTCTCCACGAAAAATTTCAGAAGAAACCAGATCAAAATTTAAATATTATGATGAAAATATGATTTTTCTATGTACCAGGTGATTTCGTAGCACGCAGTGAATTTAGCAGTGCACAGTTAATTTTGCAATGCACGATGAATTTTGCAGCGCACATTGAGTTTTGCACCATGTAGTTGAAAATGGAAATGGAAATAATAAATGACAAATATTCCTTTTGAAACCGACCCTTGGAGATGTTAGATGATGCCAAGAATAAAAACAATATTGGTGCTAACAAGCATGACTTTGAAAACTGCAGACAAAACTCTAACCTTATCTATGAAAATCATGGTGCTAACAACTAACTCCAATGGGGATGCTATCCTCCCTATGAGGTAGAAAAGAACAATAGACCAAGTGCCTTATCCATTAGGCTATTCCCAAGCCATATACAGTGATCTGCAACCTGTAATCTATTTCGCCACCAAATTATTTTGCAATTGAACTAAACCCAAACTGAAAATACAAACTAAAAATCGCCAAAAGAAATTATCGCCATGCTTAGCTTATTCATACTGCTGCCTACACTAAGCTAATATCTGAGCTATTTGATTAGGTGAAAGCAAAAATCCAGTGAAACCATGCAAGTGTCTTGTCCACGGGTTGAATTCCTTGTGTATATTTGATCAGTATTGAAAGGGAAAACCCTCTCAATCGAAAATCATCAAATTCAATATTGACCAAATTTAAAAAATTAGGTCCATTCGTTGTTTCCAAACATGTTGTAAACATATCTTGAAAAGAAACAAAACTGATTTTAGGAGATTGCACAAGAATGTCATCTTGTATCATCCCTCCAACTACATTTCTGCTTCCATAAATCTCAAACTGATGGCTGTCATTAAAGGGCTGAAGATATGTATTAAATTGTTGCAATGAAACTCCTGATGGCAAGAAGGACATGTCTAATTTGGAAAACAACTCATCATCATCTACATTTTCAGATTCATCTTCGACCAATGGTTGCAATTTTGAACCGATAAAACCTTCCATATAACAAGAAACATGGTCATCAAACACATGAGAAGATTGTTGTAATTTCTTGTTAATTTGTTCTAGTGAATCAATGTGATTTTGCATCAGCACACATTCCTCTTCTTCATTGATGATCTTAAAATTTTCTTTCAACAATTTAAACGAAGAAAAACACAAAGGTAAAGAATTTCCTTTAGTTGATTCAGTACTTTCTTCATATTCTTCTTTGTAACTGTGATATGTAGGTTGATTGCTCTCATTACACTACTGAAAATGAACATTTTATGATAGAGAACATGCAACTGGTTGTTCTCGGAAGTCAACATCATAATCATCATCATATTCATCATATATAGGCAAATCAACGACATCTGCAATGTCATCATGAGATGGATCAAAAGCTAAATTATCACCTTCTTTTTCAATAAGTTGAATACAATCCTTTGCAAAATCATTAGCATTTAAAACTTCAAGAGGACATATGATATTATTAACCCTCTACTCAGGATTCAAATCAACTTTTTTTTGTTCATATTCACTTTCATGTTCTTTAGCATCCAACTCCTCATTTTGAATTTGTTTACATGCTTGAATATTGTGTTGAATCTCCTGAGCATAA
This sequence comes from Picea engelmannii, assembly GCA_009831015.1. Taxonomy (NCBI): domain Eukaryota; kingdom Viridiplantae; phylum Streptophyta; class Pinopsida; order Pinales; family Pinaceae; genus Picea; species Picea engelmannii. The sequence goes on along the minus strand of ML779063.1, from coordinate 821,980 downwards.
TTAAACATTTTTTGTAAGGACTCGGATCTTCTTTCCATCAGAAGGAAAGACAAATATGGATGAAAGGTTGTTTCATAATGGATCATGGCAACAACTTCAGTGGGTTGAATTTCTTTGGGAAACTTGTAATAAATATTGGAAAACCTTCTATTGAATGTAGAAATAGTTTCACTACTCTGTCTTTTCATGGCATAAAACTCTATAAGATGTAGATCCAAAATTTTCCTCTTGCCCCAAAATTTCAAAAGACATTCTTCAATTCCTCCCATGAGATAATTGTCTCTAGCTGCAAGTGTTTAAACCAATCTTTGGTATCCCCTTTGAAGGATTGAAAGAAGGTCCTCATAAAAAAATAGTCATGATCAATCTCAAACAAATCTACAAAATGTTCAAAATCTTGGATGTGTTTTTCATCTGTGATGGTATTAGGTTCTCCATCAAACACAGGTAGGTACTTATAGTGCTTTGGAAAAAAATTATGAATGATGTGAGGTAATTTTAAAGGTTTGTATCTCTGCTGAATCTTGGAGGGTGTTGGATCAAGTACATGAGGTGAGATATAAGCCTTGATTTCATGAGGGTCATCAAATGGGCTATGGTCACCACACGACTTAGATGGAATATTTTGATCAAAATCAATGATACAATGATGGGATATATGTGCAACTTCAAGAAAATGATATACAAGTGGAGGATTCTCATGATCATCATTTGAATGCAGGAGATAAAGAAAAAAATGTTTAGCATGTTCAGGAAAGGACAAATGGTAATTAATAACAAAAAATATTATGTCTTGGAAAAAACTCAACTTTAAGTACTTGTTTTCTCCTATGATATCCTTTCATACCTCTATCAATGGATCTCATATTCCATTGGAGTCTCTGAATCACATTTGAAGCTTGATTGGAGTCATCAGGTGGAAATGTACAAACTTCTTGTGTTTGACCTCTGTCCACCATCAGAAATTAAGTCTAAACCATGTCGTTTCTCCCAGGGAAAATGCAAATTTTGTTCCCCGACAACGACTCCAAAATGTTAACACTCAGAAATTTCTTTGGGTTGTATCAAGGAAAACCTCGAGGTAATTGTTTCAACAAACTTTAGATTGTATTCTGACCTATACAACCAAAGAGGGCTTTCTCATATGTCTAATGACTGGTAATAACTCAAGGGTTTCATCAATAAAGAAACATAGGTCATATTATGCAATAGGACATGTTTGGATTTGTTTTAAAATGGTTGGTAGGACAAACAAGGAAAAGGTACCATTAGGCAATGGAGTCAAGGCCTGAATTTCAATGTTTTTACAGTCAACACCTGGTTGGTTTCTTTTTGCATATTTGAGGCAAAATAGGTGCTACACTCAGAAAATAAATGATATGAAATGAGATATGGGAAGGAGAATATATCCCACTAAACTATAGGCATTAATTAGTGGATGAATATCCAGTGAAACTTTAGAAGAAAGGACACACATATTAATTACTAAACAAAGTATCAAATGAAGATGAATTTTGTAAAAGTAACCATTAACACATAACAATCATCATTAGTGTGAAAGGAGAATCAAACATTGATTAATTCCTACCAATTACTCTCATAAAATTCTATCATAAAAACATAATCATGGAAATTATATACAAGAAACACATATTGAACATAAACACCGTGATGAATCTCAAATTTCAGAAAGAGGAAACTTTTGCATTAACTTCAAAGAAATAAACAAGTCTGGATCCCCCAAGGGTAAAAACCTTCTCTAATATTGTACAATAAAATATATATCACTATAGGTCCTTTCCATCTCACCATTTCTAACTCCAACCCCTTTCCCAAAATAGAAACAGTTACAAACAGAAAATGACACTTTTTAACTGATTTCCTACTTTTCAGGAGGTGAAATTATGAAAAATGGGCTTCAAAACTCCACTTGTAATTCTCAAAATGTAACAAATGTGTAATATATAAGAATGGTTTTTGTAGGTAAGCTAGTGATAAAGAAACTTCTCTCTCGGTTTCTTGAAATTCATCTCCATATGGATGAAATACATGTCACAAAAACATGTCTCAAACAGGAAATCATGAAAACTGAAAAATAGGGCTCAAAGATTCCTTCGAAAATACCAATTCATGACACCTATGTGAAAAATAAACAAGGTTGATGTTATTGGGTCTGTTATTGACAATAAAATCCTTTTAATTTTGAAAATTCGTCCTGGTTCACTCGTAAATCATCCTGGGAGTCAACTGGTCAAAATTACTAGTTCGCAGCGCCAACGCTGTAAACTTTCCTGTAGCAACCTGTTTTATTTTTTCCAAGGTTCAACACTTCAAAAATTATGTTAGGATTGAATAAATATTTCAAAACTCCATTATCTTGATATATCATTGTTTTAAGGATGAATTTTAAAGGATGCAAAAGATGAAAGTTTCAGCAGTCCTAGAATAAAGTGTTTGCAACATATTTCATAGTGCATTGGTGTTTTATTTGTTTCTCTCAAATGTCAAACTGGGTCAGGCTGCAATTTGGTCAACAATTCAACAAGGATATCATCTTTCTCCAAAAAACATTTCAGAAGAACCCAGATCGGAATTTAAAATTTATGATGAAAATATGATTTTTTTGTGTACCAGGTGATTTCACAGTGCGCAATGAGTTTTTCAACGCACAATGAATTTTGCAGTGCGCAGTGAGTTTTGCAGCACAAAATTTCAAATGGAAATGAAATTAATAAATGATAAAGCTCCCTTTTCAAACCGACCCTTGGAGATTTTATATGATGCTAGGCATAAAAATAATATTGGTGCTAACAGGCATGGCTTTGTAAACTGTTGACAAACCTTTAACCTTAGCTATGAAAATCATAGTGCTAACACCGTGAACCCATGATAACTCATATATTTGGCTAAGTGTTGGAGGAGTTACATAGTAAAGAGTATTAAAAAGTGGTGTGTGCATTATGAAGGTGGCAGAAGTCAAAGTGCATTGTGAGGGTAGCGGAGATAAAACATACTCTTAGGAAATATCACGAACCCATGAGCCCACGGTAAGCCATAGTAAATAAAACTAAGTCTGAAAATTATATAATGGGTCATGTGAACTATGGGAAGAAATATGGAAAATATGAAAAATGAAAAGAAATAAAAGGAAAAAGGAAAGAAATGGAAGAATGGGATAATGAAGATGGAAAGGAAAATAAAGGAAAATGGAAAGGAATGTGAACATGGAAAGGAATAAGGAAAAATGGCTAAGAGTTGAAAATCGTAAGGGGAATATGAAATTAATGAGACAATGGGAAAAATGACTAAGTATAAAAGGAGATAATGAATAGAGGTGAAGGGAAAAGAGAGGAGAGAACATGTCACTTAGAACATTTTTCATATTTCTTCTTGTAATACGTCCATTGGACTTCTGGACAGAAGTATGTGTATCTTGGTCATGGAAAATCTGATTTTGATTACATGAAATTCATGGCGAAGATGATACTGAGGGATATCCAATGAACATATAATAGTTCAAAAATATTCATCTTCCAATATTGTTTTTTTTTATTATTCCAGGAGAGGGAAAATATAGGTGACCAAATTTGGTCAACAACTAGCTCCAACTGCAGGACAACAACCCCCTGTGGGTTGCTGAGAACACCAGAATCTCAATACCAACTACCTTCTCCATTGAGCTTTGGAGTCATCTTCAAAATGAATTCTTGCAATTCTTCTTATTTCATGGAGTTACCTTCAATTTTGACTGCCTTATTATGCAAAAATGAACCGAAGAAACAAAATATATACATACATGATCTACCTACCCTAACTTAATTTAAATAAAGGGGAACCTTAGGTATAGAAATATTTCCAATGGAGCCATTCGAGCATTCCATTGACTTGTGAAATGGGCTCTAGCAGTAAGAAAAATATTGGGGTTGCTACCAATAAATTAGGAGCATGCCCAAAATGTACCACAACGGGATCGAGCAATGTGTGCAGAAGAATTGTTTGCATTGGCGGGCTAACAATACTTTCAAACCAAATATTCAATATGATATACTCTTGGCTGCCCCAGAGTGCTGCTATCTTCAATCAAATGAGAAATTTATTTCTTGAAAACATTCAATATTATTTTTTCATTGGTGATGTCTTGGCAATGTTCTTCTTCTATGCAATGGCTATCTTCTTTATTCTCAAAATTGTTTTCTTCCACCAATTCTTCTTTATTTTGGATGAATTATTCTTGCATATTCAATGGAGAATTTTTAATTTCTTCCTCATATGGAGTAGATGAGATCCTGATATCCTTTTCTTGGTCTTTGGAATTCTTTCCTTCATTCTTAGCAACAATATTTGATTCAAAAGATCCTTGCGGTGTTTCATGATATTGTTCTTTTGAATAATTCGTTTCATCCTTTTGTGTCCATGTGGAAGAGGGTGGGTGGGAAGCAACATTTAAAACATTAGCAAAAATGTATGAATGCACCTTTGGGATAAACGTTTCTGCAAATGAATCTTCTAACACATCCTAGCTAGTAATGGAGTTAGGCATTAATGAACTATATCATTCAAGAGCATCCTCGCATAGAGTTTGTAGGAATAATCTACATGTAACATTTTCTTCAATAATGTTGAAATCATAACATGTACCTTTAAAATTAATCAAGTGTTGTTCTGCATCTTCTGAAGCATCCCCAAATAATGTAGAAATTGTTTTAATAGCAATATTGGGAATTGAAAGTCTATTTCTGGTACATTTAAAGGGGTATTATGAAATCGCCTCCTTCTTTGAGTATTTATCCCTTTTGTCGAATATTTCAAAGCCATTAACGAGCCTGATGAAGAATATAAAGAAGCATTATGAGATGAATGAAACCCTTCATTTTGAATTTTTTCAATGGAGTTTCCAAGGAGTTTATTCTCCCGAATCTTTGGTGCTTCTTGGTTCTTTTTGAAATTACAAAAAAGGTGAGCCATGCTTAAAATAAACAACAATTTTCTTGAATCTTCTTCTTGAAACTTTGAGCCAAGCAGATTTCTAGTTCCTCAAATATCTTGAAAATAAATTGTTCCCCAGTATGGTCACCCAAAAAATTGATGCTTGAATCCATTAGGACCGAAATGACAACCTCATGAGGATGTAAATCCCCCTACATTTTTATAGAGGTGGTACTCATCTTTACTTTAAGATTTTTCTTGGGACTCTAGATATTCAGAATATGGGACTTTGCAGAAGTCCATCATGGTAATCAAAAAAATATAAATATTGTAAGAAAGATAACAAGAAAGAAAAATGTTTTGTTTTATTTTTAAAGAAAGTTCCTGAGAAATGACCAAGAACCGCACACTTCATACATATAAAAATATAGACAAAATTTCCTCACATCCATCATAGTTAAACTAAAGATTTATGATCACATAAAAATTAAAATAACATGGTCCACATGCATAAGAGAAATTTAATAGAGTGGTCACATGGGAAACTCAAATAAATATAATGATAGATCAATCTCAAATAATCCATACACAAAACTCAGATTTATAAAGCATAGTCAAAACTGATCCCTAAATAGCTCTCTTAAAATTTCTAAAAAATATATAGTCTGTTACATATATTTTGAAATTTAAAATGCATTTTTCCTTAGGACTGGGATTGGGGCTCCCGCGGACCATAAATAAAATATAAAAAATAATTAATCTTGTATAGGGAAGATGGTGGGTGGTAAAATAACAACAAGACCTAGAAAGAAGAAGAGAGAAGTTATCAGACTTCGGTTAAACCTTTCTAGTCAAAGAAGTGGAGTAACTGGATGAAAGAACTGATAAAGAAAGAAATATGTGATCAGAATAAACTTGTAAATGTGTTGAACTTGCAAAAAATAGATATAGCTAGAAAATACCAGACACATTTGTAGAGAGAAATTGAGAAAGAAGAAGAAAGAGAGAAGGGAATGGAAGAATTATCATTAACCGTAATGAATAATGAATAATTTACACATGATATACTCTATATAAATCAACCAATGCGCATTGGAGGTGAAAAAAATGGGCCATAGTGGTGGTATAGAGTGATTTGGACATACACCAGTAGTTATGGGAGTGAATTGCCACCTAGTCTAGTCTCTTGGGCAGTTACGAGAGTGAATTGCCACCTAGCTAAGTTAACTAGTCTACCAGTCTTTAGTTAACTGAATGAAACTGAGGAGGAGATCAGGGAATCATGGGTAATTCTCTAGTATGGTGATGATAACAAGGACAATGCACATTAACTTGTGTTGATTCCAATGTTGCATGGTGACAAAACCAATGCAACATCTAGACTCCACTCAACTAGTCAAATTGAAGTGAAAACTGAAGAGAATATTCTCCTAGAGGAATATTCTCCCTAAACTTTAGGAGACTGGATAAATACTAATAAACATAGGAAAAACCTTAGTAAAAATAAATCCTAGGTTGGTGTGAAGTAACTCCAACACCCCCCCTGCAAGATACTAGATATACAAAATATGCAGAACAGAAATGAAATGCTAGAAATGACAGAATAACAGTAAAATATCCAGCATAATCTTCACAATACACAGAAATGATATACGAAATAGCAACAGAAATAGCACTTGAATCAGATAGCAATGTTCACAGGCCTC
>ML779063.1:775837-810060 GCA_009831015.1 Picea engelmannii | reverse complement strand
TATTAAGAGAAGCATCTAGAGGAAGATCCTTCTAGAAGCAGAAGCTTCTATTAGGTCTTCTTACATCCGCCTTATTCTATTTTATTGAAAGGTCTTATTAATATTGACCTTTATTACATCTGAATACATTGATCTACCTATGTTCGGGTTAGGACCTTAACACCCCCTGAACATCACTATGGTGAAAATAAAGAATGGGTCCCGACAATGAGGCCATGTTAGGTACCCAAATAAAAATTATACACTGAAATAAAGTGAGGAAAGAGGGAAAACCTCATGGGAAACCCCCCCCCTCAAGGTGAAATGTATGTAAAAATAAGAACTAACAGTTTCTAGGCAACTATGTCCTTCACTCTAGGACGACTTCTTAGAGAATGAAACTTCTACTTAGTGAGTCTTGGTGAAGATGTTTTTTGTCTATTCTACTAAAGGAAAAAATTGTAGATCGATGATCCCCTCGTGTACTAAGTCCTAGATGTAGTGCATGTGGATCTCGATGTGATTCGTCCCCTGCCTCTCAACTGGATCTTTTCAGAACTTTAGACTGCTCTGGTTGTCACACCAGATGACGATCGACTAATGAAACTGAATGCTGAACTCAGTGAGAAAACTTTGTAGCCACATAGTCTGAATGGTTATGTTAACTACCCCTCTTTACTCTACCTCGTCTGAAGAAAGATAAATAGTAGCCTGCTTCTTTTCTGACCAATAGATATGCCTGGAACCAAGACTAAGTGAGTAACCAGATGTGGACTTACGATCAGTGCTATTGCCAGCCCAGTTAGAATCAGTGAACCCAATGAGATCCAATGTAGAGTATGTTGCATAATGAATCCCAAAGGTGATAGTTCCCTACACGTATCGAAGGATACACTTTGTAGCCTTCCAATGTAGCTCATGTGGCTCCTGCATGAACCTATAAACTGCACCAACTACATAGGAGAGGTCTGGTCTGGAGTGTGTGAGATACAACAAGCTCCCCACTAGCTATCTCTACAACTTTTTTTCAACTAGTGGAGTTTCCTTACCATCCTTAAGTTTGACTCCTGATAGGAAAGGAGTCAGATAAGACTTGGATTCTGTCACATGAAATCTCTCAAGGAGATCTCATGCATACCTGGCCTGAGACAGTTTGATGTCTAATGCATCCTAATTGATATCGAGTCCAAGGAAGAAGTGTAGTGGACCCATGTCTATCATCAAGAACCTGTCATGTAATCCTCTTGAATGCAACAATCACTGAAGTCGAGCAACCAATGATCAACAAATCATCAACATACATAGCTAAGAGTAGAAGTTAATTAGTCATCTTGATCATGTAGAGATTCAGGTCTGATTTACAATGTACAAAGTTTTGTGACAATAGGTATGATTCCATCTTGGCATACCATGCCCTCAGAGCCTGCTTGAGGCCATAAATATATTTCTTCAGTTGACAGACCAAAGAGGAATCCTGCATAAATCCCTGAGGCTGCTCCATATAGATCTCCTCATAGATATGATCGTGAATAAATGAATTCTTCATGTTCATTTGATGGAATTCCCATCCCTTGGATATTGTCATGGAAAGTCCCAAATGTATGGAATCCATATTCGCTACTGGAGATAAGGTCTCATCATAGTCAATGCCATGCTCTTGTTGAAAGCCTTTGGAAACTAGCTTGGATTTGTATCTGCTAAGATGTTCATCTGTTGTGCTCTTGGTCCTATAGACCCATATGTACCTAACAAGTTTCCTTACATAAGGAATAGGAACTAGATCCAAAGTCTGGTTCTCGAGGAGGGAGTTATACTCCTCCTGCATGGCGAATTCCCAAAATGGATTTCCAACAACCTCACCATAAGACTGTGGATCTGAAGACTAAACCAAGAAAATATTCCTGAAGGGCAATGGTTCAGTGGCAGTGAGTGAAATAGGAGGCTCCTCTAAATCAGATCGAGTCCTCCTGCTATCGACTGGATCACCAACAAGATCCCTTGCATCCTAAAGAGTAGTTTGTTCCCACTTGGGCCTATTCTCTGGCTCTTCATCTGCATCTGGATGCACTGAATCTACATTTGATTGTACTAACTGTGTATCTGGATCATCTGAATCCTTTGAATTATAAATCTCCTCTAAAGAAGAGTTGGCATGTGCATTCTCATCATCTCGAACAGGTGGAAGAATGAAGGTGTCTACATGTGTTTGTTTAGGTACATGCAAGACACTTTCCTCGAATTGGACACTACGCTCAAAGATGAGCTGGTCCAAGGAAATATAAATGAGTATGTATCCCTTCACACCATCAGGGTATCCAACAAAAACACACTCTATGCTCTGTGGATCAATTTCCTTCCTCTTTTAAGAGGGAATCTGAGTCCATGCACGTGAACCAAAAATATGAAATTGGGTCACTTCCGGTTTGAGGCCGCTCCAAGCCTCATACAGGGTCTTATCATTGATATATCTATGGGGAGATCTGTTTTGGATGTAGGTTTCACAATTAAGTTCTTCAACCCATAATCTCTATAGAAGTGACTTTCATGTAGCATTCAAGATGCCATCTCTTCTAGAGATATGTTTTTCTGCTTAGCAGCTCCGTTTTTCTACGGATTATAAGGAATCGTGTGATGCAACTAAATACCTGCCTCATGAAAAATATTGTGTCTCTCATGATTGACATACTCTCCCCCATTATCAGTTCAAAGGACTTTGATTTTCTTTCCTAATTGTGTCTCAACCAGGGCTTTGAAATATTTGAGGTGTTGAAAGACCTTTGATTTTTGCCTGAGAAAGTAAATCCATGTGAAACGTGAGAAATCATCAACAAAAATGAGAACATACTCACTTTGTTGATTTATGGATGTGGAAAAGGGCCCATGAGGTCACTATGGATCATATATAAAGGAGAAGAATCTCTCTGAGTCTTTCCTTTGTCAAATTTCTCTTGAGGGTGTTTTCTAAGAACATGTCCCTCACAGATTCCTTTGGAGAAATAGATTTCTGGTAGACCATAAACCAATATTTTCTTTCTAAGTTGTTTCATATATATAAAATTCAACTGCCCGAACCTTTCGTGCCATATCCTACTGCTTTCGTCAACATGGGTAAGCAATAAAGCACAATCTGGTTCAATAAATTTAGAAAATGTATACAATCTAGATTGATGATTTACCTCACTGGTAGAAAACATGGAATTGGTTTGCATGTCATAGATTTCTACTGCATTAGGTGTGAATATGAATTTATTTCCAGTGCCAGAATTCTTCATCTGATACATGGAGAGAAGATTGACGGAAATTTTTGGAACGTGCATCACATTCTCCAAGCTTTCATTGGTGAGTTAAATCCTTCCTTTGTCGGTGACCTCGAATGGAGAGTTATCCCCCATCATAATAGGAGTACCTTTGAATGAATCCAATGAAGAATAGACTACTTTTTTGGCAGCCATGTGATGTTATGCTCTTGAATCTACGATCCAAGCATAGAGACAGGAGTTGATGGCAATCAAGGCATGGCTAGAATTGCGTTTCTTGGGATTCTGATCTTCTGACTTCTTCTTCTTGGCACTCTTGGGGATGCAATCTCCAAGGTTGTTTTGCTTAAGTATTTGAGTCATTAGATATATTTTTTTCTGCATGCATGCGGATTCTGGATGGAACCCTTTATGGAATTATGTGCATTTCAACCCTTTTCTTCCCTTTCCACCTGTGGATCCAGAGGCATCGGTGAAGGGTTTTGAGTAACCTTCCTTCTTCAAATTTTCATGAGATTTCCTTTTGTATTTATCTTTATATTTCTGATATTGATGGATTCCATCTTGCACAGTAAGTTCATGCACCTGTGGGACTTTGATGTTTCCCATGTTGATGAGCTTGGTTTTCTCTTGTGTCAGGGATTCGATAAATTCCTCAAGATAAGGCATATTCCAGGTGGCTCTAGAGGAAAATTTGACTAAATAGAATGTGTATATGAAAACAGATGATTCAGGACCAAGTTTGGAGAGAATGGTGAGAACCATTTGTTTCTCCTCATATTTATCAACCCCGCAAGCTTTGAGTTGAGACAATAAATCCTTGTATTTTGTAAGGAAATATTGGAGATTGTTGAATATTTTTGGATCCAATGTGAGAAATTCCACCTCAGGCATGTGTCCCCTAATCTCATCATGTTTTCTAAATATACCTTCCATGGTGGTCCAAGATTCATTGGCATTTTTACAGGAAGATATGTGAAAAAAGAGATCGGGAGAAATGAGACTGCAAATTGTTCCAAATGCTTCATCCATTCGACTTAGATACTTGGATTTTTCTATGGATGATGTCGGTTCTTTATATATATTCATGGTTAAAATATACAATAAGTTTCTTAGAAGATGCATGACCATCTTCTCCTTCCATGCAAAGAAGTTGTAAGGTGTAAGAATGGATTCTTTTGGGAATTCCCTTTTTCCGATGTCTTCCATCTTTGGTACCTGCAAAAATAATTTGGTGTAGATTTTCTTAGAAGCCCTTCGGATCTGATACCATGTAAATGTGTTAAAAATGCATAGAATATATCTATCTAGAAAATACCACACACATTTGTAGAGATAAATTGAGAAAGAAGAAGCAAGAGAGAAAAGAATGGAAGAATTATCATTAATCATAATGAATAATGAATAATTTACACATGATATACTCTATATAAATCAACCAATGCACATTGTAGGTGAATCCAATGTTCCATAGTGGTAATCTAGAGTGATCTGGACACACACCAGCAATTACGGGAGTGAATTGCCACCTAGTCTAGTCTCTCAGGCAGTTATAGGAGTGAACTGCCACCTAGCTGAGTTAACTAGTCTACCAGTCTTCAGTTAACTTACTGAAATAGAGTGAAGTGAGGCGGAGATCATGGATAATGCACTAATACCAAGGAAAATTCACATTATCCATTGATTATCCCAATGTTTCATGGTGACAAAACTAATGCAACATCTAGACTCCATTCAACTAGTCAAACTGAAGTGAAAACTGAAGAGAATATTCTCCTAGAGGAATATTCTCCCTAAACTTTAGGAGACTAGATAAATACTAATAAACATAGGGAAAACCTTAGGAAAAATAAATCCTAGGTGTGTGTGATGTAACTCCAACAAAATCTAATATGGTGGTCTCTCCTACCTTCATTTGCTTATTGTTGTCCTTTTATTGTCTTGATCGATGGTTACAGGAACCATCTCAATTGTTTCTTTCCCTTCTAGAAATTCCCATACAAGTTTCTTATTGAGAAATTTCCTTTAATTAATTACTTATTAATTCCTCATTAATGAATTCACATCAGTAATACAATTATATAGAAAGTGGGTTCCTCTCCTTTTTTAATAAAAGTTTTAATTAAACTTTTATTTTTTGAAATTTAATTAATTTCCCTTTAAATGTGGATGACTGTGTTTTAATTATATGGGAATAATAATAAAAATTTTAGCCATTTAAATCATTTCATATTTTATATTCATCATCTTATGTTTCCAAAGATACAAAAATTTTCCAAATCCGTCGCCTGGATCTCAAGATATGATCTCGTGAAGTTGAGTTGTCATGCAGGCCCATTAAAAAATGCAATTGACTGATATTTTAATTTCTAAGAAAAATGTATCAACTTTCAGCACTTTAAACCTATACCACCATATTCTACGTCGAAATACCTTTCCAATGGTATAAAGTGTTTTGTAAACGAAGATCGGGAGCTCAAGATATAGTCTTTTTCAAGATCATGACTCAGCCACCGTCGATCAAGTTTGATTGGTAAATGCAGACCCTTGATTTAATTTAAACCTCCTTTGTTGAATTTTGACTTTTCTTCATTATTCTTATCCCACATGTACAAAAATAAAAGAGTCTTAGTGGTATATAATGTTAATTTTAATATAAACTTGAAAAGAAATAAATAAGAGAGAAGACTATGGAGCTTGGAGGATTCGACCCTTAGAAACTTGTTGAATATAATAATAATTTTTCATGCCCAGTCAACGACCAATTTTCCTGGTCAGCAATGATGAGTCACCAAACCAAATTTTTCCACATGTCATCACTCCTTAGGCCAACAATATGCCAATAATAATATTCAATATGTCATCCAATAAAATCACGCCATGTGTCACTTTTTGTATGTTTCCACATGTCTCCATTAATTAGTTTCCATGTGGCACCATCCATTTAACTGCCATGTGGATATATCTCATTGGTTAATAAATTTCCATGTGTCACTTAGAGATGTTCCTCATAGAACTTAGGATAGGAAAAATATTATTAAAATAATATGGCAGGTTTGTGGGGTTATGTGAATGCAAAGGCAGGTGAGAATGTTAGAAATCACATCGAACCCACGATAAGACATAGTAAGAAATAAATGTAAAAATTTCTAAGTCTTAACTAAAGTGGATAGGAGAGGAGAATCAATCGGATGGACTTGCACCTGGTATATAAAATAAATATTATATCACCAACCTGTGAACCCGCGATAACTCATATATTTCGCTAAGTATTGGAGGAGTTACATAGAAAAGAGTAGTAAAAAGAGGTGGTGGAATTCAAAGTGCATTGTGAGGGTAGCAAAGATAAAAAATTACTCTTAGGAAATATCACCAACCTGCGAACCCACGGTAATCCATAGTAAATAAGACTAAGTTTGGAAAGTATATAATGGGTCACATGAAATATGGGAGCAAATATGGAAAATATGAAAAATGAAAAGAAATATATGGGAAATAAAGCAATTATGTGAAATTTGGGAAAGGAAAAAGGGAAAAGGAAATAAATGGAAAAATGGGATAATGAAAATGGAAAGGAAAATAAAAATAAATGGGAAAATAAAAGAAAAGGGAAATGAATGTAAACATGGAAATGACTAAGGAAAAATGACTAAGTGTGGAAAATGGCAAGGCGAATACGAAAGTAATGAGACAATGGGAGAAATGACTAAGTATAAAATGAAAGAATGAATAGAGGTGAAGGGAAAAGAGAGGAGAGAACATGTCACTTAGAACATTTTTCATATTTCTTCCTGTAATACCTCCATTGGACTTCTGGACATAGATATGCGTATCTTGGTCATGGAGACTCTAATTTTGATTCCATGAAATGCATGGCGAAGATGATACTGAGGAATATGCAATGAACATATAATAGTTCAAAAATATTCATCTTCCAATATTGTTTTTGTTTTATTATTCCAGGAGAGAGAACATATAGGTGACCAAATTTTGATCAACAAATGGCTCTCGCTACGGGACAGTGACCCCCTGTTGGTAGCTAAGAAAACTAGAATCTCAAGATCAACTACCTTGGGTTGTGGAGTCATGTTCAAAATGAATTCTTGCAATTATTCTTATTTCATGGAGTTACCTTCAAGTTTGACTGCCTTATTATGGAAAACTGAACTAAAGAAACAAAATATATACATACATGATCTACCTACCCTAACTCACTTGAAAGAAAGGGGAACCTTAGGTATAAGCAGATTTCCAATGGATCCATTCGAGCATCCCATTAACTTGTGAAATGGGCACCAACAGTAATAAAAAGATTGGGGTTGCCACCAATAAATCAGGAGCATGCCCAAAATGTCCCACAATGGGATCGACCAATGTGTGCAAAAGACTTGTTTGTGTTGGTGGGCTGACAATACTTTCAAACCAATATTAAATATAATCTACTCTTGGCTACCCCAGTGTGCTGCAATCTTCAATCAAATGATACATGTATTTCTTGAAAACATTCAAGATTATTGTTTCATTGGTGATGTCTTGGCAATGTTCTTCTTCTATGAAATGGCTATCTTCTTTATTCTCAATTTTTTTTCTTCCACCAATTGTTCTTTATTTTGGCTGAATTATTCTTGCATATTCGGTTGAGACTTTTTAATTTCTTCCTCATATGGAGTATATGATATGTTGATATAATTTTCTTGGTCTTTGGAATTCTTTCCTTTATTCTCAACAACAATATTTGATTCAGAAAATTCTTGCCATGTTTGATGATATTCTTCTTCTGAATCGTTCATTTCATGCTTTTGTGTCCATGTGGGAGAGGGTGGGTGGGAAACAACATTTAAAACATCATCAAAAACGTATGAATGCGCCTTTGGGATAAAATTTTCTACAAATGAATCTTCTAACACATCCCATCTAGTAATGGAGTTAGGAATTAATGAACTATACCATTCAAGAGCATCCTCTCATAGAGTTTGTAGGAATAATCTACATGTAACATTGTCTTTAGTTGTAACATCCCACTCTGGCGCATTGAGAAAAAATATTCTTTGAGGACACTTGCTTGCAGGTGATCCAGACTATTATGATATTAAAACATTTGTCCTTGATTATGACGCGTTATGATAGATGACATGATGTTTTACTACATTGACATAGACAGGTGCTATTGACTTAGTTTTACTGAGTGTGCAGGGTTTTGGACCTTGAGGATGCAGAGGCATCGACGAAACCCCTTGGACTCCAGATTGAGTCAGGGAGTGTGCTATTGGGGTTTGATTGTTTACTATGATTTTAGTTCATTTGATTAGATGATATGATGTGGACATGTTCTGACACAATTGTTGATGATGCAGGCTGTCGATAGCTTGCTGACCAGACTCACATATGGAGTAAAGGGGCCACACACACGACTACTAGAGAGGTTGAGGGAGAGGTGTGGATAGCAGCCCTGCCACAGCCTACTAGCACTCCCGTCGTGGCTCGAAATGTAGGTTACCGATTACCTAGTTCGAGAGGACCCACGATGCCGCGAGGGCAGACTGCGACAGTCGCTCGTGATGATTCTAAGGGGCGCACAATAAGGCGGGGGCCTTATTCCTTAGAATCCCTTAGTCTCCCACAAGTTCACCTGGTGGAGTGTTGACTCTAGGGGTTATTGATGTCTACCAATTAGTCAAGAGGCGAGTGGCACCCTTGGAGCACGTGGTGCATACATAAGGGCACGTCATGCAAAAGAAACACTAGAGGCGAGTGGAACCCTTGGAGCACGTAGTGCGCCCTGAAGGGAATGTCGCATTGATGATGTTAAAGGAACGAACCTAGATGGACCTAAGAGTAATATCTCATAAGAAATTTTTAAAATGACTCCCCTAATTAAAATGTCGCCTAGTTCAGAATCTAAGTCCTAAATCTAAAACTTCGCTAGGGGTAAAATTTTGTCTACCCGTAAGAAATTATCTCTCTAAAAACAAAATAATAAAGTTTAAAATAAAAACCACTTAAGTGATAATTGTGGACTTCATAAAATTTTGGGTAAAATGAAGAGAGTAAGAACTTAAATAAAATATGTGAAAAAAGGGGGGTAAAGAAGAATTTAATTTTTAACTTGTGAAAGTGTAAAAGATATTAAATTATTAATAAAAAGGAAAAGAGGTTAATTTGCGCAACTGTCATTTTTGGCTCTAATAAAAGGGGAAAGAAGGGAACAATAAAAATTTAGGAAACTAAGGAATGGAGGAAACATAATAAGGGAAAGAAGGGAACTTATGGTAAAAAGCGAGGTCAACTTAGTAAAGAATCTGCAATAAAGAACCTTCTAAATTGAACTAAATTAGCAACATCATTTTAGGGAAAGTATTTAAAACCTATAAGGGAATCTAGGGACACCTAGGAGTAAAAATAGGAGTAACTCTAGGTGGGTGAGGGAAATAGAACAATTTAATAAATTAAAGAAAATAGTTAATGGATAAATGTGGGGGATGAATGACACTTGTATGAAAGATAAATTTTAGAAGATTTTATTAAAACTTAAAGTAAATGAAATTTGGGGAAAGTGGGAAGTTCTAAAACTCCATAAAAGAGAGGAAGGAGGAGGAAGAAGGGATTGGATGTTAGCGTAATGTTACGTTGCAGAAATAGTGACTTGACTAATTTACTTGTGGGGAGTTGGGATTTCCCAGCTCGGATAGGAGTGGTAGCTCGACCTTGCGAGGCGAGCTGGGAGCTAGACGTACCATTTGGATAGTGTGTGGCCCCTTTGTGGCTCGGGGGGATAAGGGGGAAGCAGAGTACCCCTAACGTTGGCTGGGAGGTATTGATTTTAGTAATAGATTGGAGGGTGTAACACCCGACGGTGGCTATTTAAAGATGTTCCTTAATGGTTGGCAACGTAGGTTTACTTTCTTGCATTTCTGGGTTTTGTTTCCTGTGCGATGTGGGGGAGGATACCCACAAGGTTTTCGACTGCATACTCGCTGAGTTTTTGGTGTATATTTTTCTGCGTTTTTGTGTTGGTTTTCCTGTGCGATTTGGGGGAGGATACCCGCACAAATTCGACCACCTAACTCTGCGTTTTGGATTGTAATTCCTAGCATTTTTGGTTGTAAGTCTTGATTTTTGGTTGCCTGCGATTTCTTGCCTTCAGATTGGTGTAAACGATTACCATGAACTTTATGATTGTGTGTTGATGGCCCTCAATTTTTATAAAATTTGTTGACTGTGTTTGATTTTCCTCTACGTTGGTAGCTGCAATTGTTAATGACTTTTCCTCTGCATTTTCTTTTTCTAAACCCCGGTTTCCAAGGGATCTTGTGGTTCACCTGTAGTTTAAACTTCTTGTGACAAAAGATCCATACCTTTCAGCGATAACCCGGTTGCACAGTGATACGCACAGTCTGATGATAACCTTCCTAGATAGCGTCTTTGGCTTACAGTAGCAATTACTATTGTAGAGGGGTAGCATATTTATGTGTGTCTAGTAGAATTATTCCTGGCAATCTTTAGGGTAAATTTTTATGATAGTAATATTACGATAGCAGTTTATGGAAACTTTTGTGGTAGAATTTTCTATTTTGGACTGGTAGCATTTTTATGCATGACTAGCAGAATTTTTCATGGCGAATTTTTGTGGCAAGTTGTGATGCAAACATGATATTTACATTCTTGATTCTGTGTGTTGTTGGAACAAGTTCGGTTCTTACGTAGCATTGACTATAACAAGTGTTTAATTGTGATTTGATATGCTATTGGTGAGTCATTTAAATTCGCTTATATCTGCAATATTAAATGAAGATAGAATTCTTAAAATGCATCCTACCACTGCTGGGATTATAACTCGATCTAAAACCTTGAGCCGTTACCCTTAAACTCCTGACCTTCACCCTAGAAAGATGAAATGAAGGCGCGCCCTTTCGCCTCTGCAACCTTAGATTCACGCCTCTGTCACTGCTGACTACGCCCTCCCTCTGCGACTGTAATAACCCTCCTCTGCTGCGAAACCACCTTTACAGCACAGACACCTCACCATTCTCGGGATTCCGAACCATAATGGAAATGACAGTTGGTAGCAGTAATTCCTTAATGCTAGTTGGGATTTTCGTAAATCATTAATGACAGTCAGTGCATTTGCAGGAATTTTTGAACCTTAAACCTTCAAACCCCATATTACACCGTGCGTCTTGCTAACTTGGACAGAAACTGCACACCAGGGTGTCTTCCCTATTGCCGATTTATCTTGAAATTGTTTATAAATTAATTACTGGATCATAACTTGCATGAGATTATGTTTATACCTATATGTTGGGTAACGCAGTAAAGGAGTTTTATAACTCATTAAGTAATGGAGTAAGGTAATCTGACGAAGGACTTATTTAATTCATAAAGTGGTTAAAATTACTTTGTTTTAGACCTTCATTTTATACACCTTTATTTTGATATATAATGAACAAATGCAATTGACACCTCTTTATTTAATGGTACTTGATGAAATTATACTACCTATGTATTGACATTAAGTTAATATAAATGGATGCTTACAAGACCTTTTCATTAATTGTAGCATTAATATAATTATGTCTAGATAAATAATTGTTCCAAATATTGATATTTAGGACTGCTTTATAAGAATCTAGATTGATTAAACCTCTCCATTCTCTCTGTAAACTTGATTATTCTCTGATGTGATCGATGATCGGGGACTTTGTCGTTTTAGCTAGCTACATGGAAGTCTTGTGCATTGCAGATAAAAGGAGTGTTTTAAACTGTGGACTATTGCGCCTTCAATTATGGATCGAGTTTAATGATTTTAGAAGGTTGCGTTATTTACAGCATTATACTCATAGATTAATGCTAATTTTTTCTTTAAAGGATAAATCATAGCTATTCATTTTTATTTATAATTAATGAAAGAGTTAATTGATTTTAGAATATTGCGTTAACTAAATTAAATGTTAAGGTTTGCTTTAAATGATAGTTTTTAACTATTCAATATTCTTGATCAAAATTGGATTAATTATTTGGTTAAGTGTTAAGACAATCAAGATTAGACTTGCACATTAAGGTCCTTGAATGTTAATTTAGAGGGTACCTTGATGACAATTTATGATCTAAAGTTGCATGATGGAATGGCCTTAAAACTAGGGTAGATTGTAGGCCTTAATACTCTGCAATGGTTAGGATTCCTAGTAAAATCGATGGGAACCTGGGCTTGAGAGTTGCTTATGTGTCTTGGAATCCTAACCATTGCAGAGTAGGACGGATGGGTAGTCAGTCTTTTTATTTGTTGGTTGATTGTTGTTCATTACTAGCAGATGTTGTTGTGCATCTTAGATCCTTATGTTTATATCGCAATCGTATGCGTCATGATTCGTCGTCTTGTGACGACACAGAGTATAATGTCTTGTTACCCTTGTACACACGCACCCACAAAAAAAAAATTGCACTTGTTTTAAGAGGTTTGTCATCATAACGAGGAGGATCGTTACATTAGTGAGGTTTAAATCATAACATGTACCTTTAAAATTAATCAAGTGTTTCTCTGCATTTTCTGAAGCATCCCCAAATAATGTAGAAAAAAATTCAATAGGAATATTGGGCATTTGAAAGTCTATTTCCGGTAGATTTAAAGGGCTATTATGAAATCACCTCCTTTTAGTAGTTCTCCCTTTTGTTGAATCTTGAAAAGTCATTGACGAGCCTGATGAAGAATACACAGAAGCATTATGACAGGAATGAAACCCTTCATTTTGAATTTTTTCAATGGAGTTTCTAGGGAGTTCATTCTCCCTAATCTTTGGTGCTTCTCGTTTCTTTTTGAAATTACAAAAAAGGTGAGACATGCTTAAAATAAGCAACAATTTTCTTGATTCTTATTCTCAAAAATTTGAGCCATGGAGATTATTGGTTCCTCAAATATCTTGAAAATAAATCTTTCACGAGTATGGTTTCCAAAAATGTTGATGCTTGAATCCGTTAGAACTGAAAAGACAACCTCACGAGGATGTAAATCCCCCTCTATTTTTATATAGGTGGTATTCCTCTTTACTTTAAGATTTTTCTTGAGAATCTAGATATTCAGAATATGAGACTTTGCATAATTTTTTCATGGTAATCAAAGAAATATAAATATTACAAGAAATATAACAAGAAAGCAAATTTGTTTGTTTTCTTTTTAAATAAATTTCCTGATAAATGACCAAGAACCACACTCTTCATACATTTAAAACAATAAACAAAATTTCCTCACATCCATCATAGTTAAACTAAATATTTATGATCACATAGAAATAAAAAGAAGACGGTCTGCATGCATAAGATAACTTTAACATAGTGGTCACATGGGAAGCTCAAATAAATATAATGATAGATCAATCTCAAATACTTTATACTAAAAAATCAGAGTTACAAAGCACAGTCAAAATTGATCCCGAAACAACTCTCTTGAAATTTCTCAAAAATATATAGTCTATTACATATCTTTCAAAATTTAAAATGTGTTTGTCCTTGGGACTGGGATTGGGGCTCCCATGAACCATAAAGAAAATATAAACAATAATTAATCTTGTAGAATGAAGATGGTGGGTAGTAAAAGAACAACAAGACCTCGAAAGAAGAAATTAGAAGTTACCAGACTTCAGTTAAACCTTTCTAATCAAAGAAGTGGATTAACTGGATAAAAAATTGATAAATAAAGCAATATGTGATCAACATAAACTTACTATGATGGTCTCTCCTATCTTCATTTTCTTGTTGTTGTCCTTTTATTGTCTTCATCGATGGTTACATCAACCGTCTTAACTGTTTCTTTCCCTTCTAGAAATTCCCATACAATTTTCTTCTTGAAACATTTCCTTTAATTAATGCCCTATTAATTCCTCATTAATGAATTTTCATCATTAATACAAATATATTGAAAGTGGGTCCCTCTCCTTTTTTTAATAAAATTTGTAATTAAACTTTTATTTTTTGAAATTTAATTAATTTAACTTTTAAAAGAGGATGTTTGAGTTTTAATTCTCTGGGAATGATAATAATTTTTTTATCAATGGAAATTATTTCATATGTGATATTCATCATCTTATATTTCCAATTATATAAAATGTTTCCAAATCTATAGCCTATATCTCAAGATATGAGCTCATGAAGTTGAGTTGTCACGCAGACCCATTAAAATGCAGCTGACTGGTATTTTAATTTCTGAGCAAAATGTATCATTTTTCAACACTTTAAACCTGTACCACCATTTTTTTACGTCTAAATACCTTTCCAAATATATAATTTTTTCCACAAATGGAGGTCGGGAGCTAAAGATATATCCTTTTCAAGATCATGACTCAGCCACCGTCGATCAAGTTTGATTGGTAAATGTGAACCCTTGATTTAATTTCGACCTCCTTTGTTGATTTTTGACTTTTATAATTTATTATTATCCCACATATACGAGAATAAAAGAGTCTTAGTGGTATATAATGTTAAGTGTAGCATACACTTGACAATAAATAAATAAAAGAGGAGACTATGGATCTTGGAAGATTCGACCCTTGGAAAATTGTTGAATATAATAATAATTTTGCATGCCTAGTCAACCACCAATATGCCCAATCAACAATGATGAGTCACCCAACCAAATGTTGCCACATGCCATCACTTGGTAGGCTAAAAATATGCCAATAATAATCTTCCATATGCCATCCAATAATATCATGCCATGTGTCACTTTTTGTATGCTGCCACATGTCTCCATTAATTAGTTTCCATGTGGCACCATCCATTTAACTGCCATGTGGATATATATCATTGGTTAATAAAGTTCCATATGTCACTTGGAGATGTTCCTCATAGAAGTTAGGATAGGAAAAATATTATTAAAATAATATGGTGGGTTTGCGGGGTTATGTGAATGCGGAGGTAGGTGAGAATCTTAGAAATCACCGCGAACCTGCGGTAAGACATAGTAAGAAATAAGTGTGAAAATTTCTAAGTGTTAAATAAAGTGGATCATATGAGAGGAGAATCGGTTGGAAGGAATTGCACCTGATATATGAAAGAAATATTATATGACCAACCCATGAACCCGCGACAACTCATATATTTGGCTAAGTGTTGGAGGCGTTACATAGTAAAGAGTAGTAAAAGAGTTGTGTGCATTATGAAGGTGGCGGAAGTCAAAGTGCATTGTGAGGGTAGCGGAGATAAAACATACTCTTAGGAAATATCACCAACCCGTGAACCCGCGGTAAGCCATAGTTAATAAGACTAAGTTTGGAAAGTATATAATGGGTCACATGAAATATAGAAAATATGAAAAATGAAAAGAAATATATGGGAAATAAAGGAATTACGTGAAATTTGGGAAAGGAAAAAGGGAAAAGGAAATAAATGGAAAAATGAAATAATTAAAATGGAAAGGAAAATAAAAAGAAATGAGAAAATAAAGGAAAAGGGAAATGAATGTGAACGTGGAAAGGAATAAGGAAAAATGGCTAAGTGTGTAAAATAGTAAGGGTAATATGAAAGTAATGAGACAATGGGAAAAATGACTAAGTATAAAATGAGAGAATGAATATAGGTGGAGGGAAAAGAGAGGAGAGAAAATGTCACTTAGAACATTTTTCATATTTCTTCTTGTAATACCTCTATTGGACTTATGGAAAAAAGTATGTGTATCTTGGTCATGGAGACTATGATTTTGATTCCGCGAAATGCATGGAGAAGCTGATATCGAGGGCTATGCAATGAAAATATAATAGTTCAAAAATATTCATCTTCCAATATCGTTTTTTTTATTATTCCAGGAGCAGGAACATATAGGTGAACAAATTTTGGTCAATATGGAGTTGCAACATCTGGAATCTGTGTGTCCATAGTATTGGTACCTATTAGAGGAGTTGCAACTGCGACTAATTCCATAAGGGTAGGCGTCACCTGTTGGGTAGCCCGAGATGCAACAATTTTTCCTTCGGTGAGTAGAACATGTGGTTGGATTGTTGAAATAATGTAATTGCGAAGAGTTTTCTTATTAATATTGTTATTTTCTTATTAAGATTAATTTCTATTGTGGATTAATCATGTCGGTAATTGTATTAGGACCAAATCCCCTTTTGCTGATTGGTCATTGGACAATTGTAATAGGAAGAATAAGAAGTTGGCCCCAATAGTTATTATTGAGACCTAGAATTAAATTAAAGGTGGGTTTACCCACCCAGAGTGAGAGGTTGGCCCTGCCAGTGAAACCCTTTCACATGTGCCAGTCTTGTATATATAGGGAGGCTAGCGCCTCACCTTATCACACAACTCACTTGCTCATTCTCTTATGAGGCAAGCTGCAATTACCAGTTGGAGAGAGGAGAAGAAGAGTGGTACATATTTTGGGGAGGACTATCTGTATTGGTTTGAGTTATCTCTTGAACATTGTATTGGCAATTTATGATAAGGAAGTTTTTGCTGGGTTTTCTTCCCCTAGAGGGTTTCCTAGGATAAATGTTGTGTCTCTTGTGAATGTGTATTTCTCAGTGATCTTGTTCTTATGATGCTCTTATCTATTGAAATGAAAAGAACTATAATAATGGAATAAAAATTAACATGGTATTAGAGCCAACCTGAAGGAAACACAATTTGCAAGAGGAAAAACGTTACTGTTACCGTACCCAAAAATCAGGGTTTTGCAAAAGTGAATATTTTCAGCTCCCTAGCCACCTAGAAAGTTGCGCCCTCCCCTAAGGATCAATTTGTCACCTAGAGCGCACCTTTTCAGTGGCTGGATCTTCCGCAAAGTGAAACCCTAGTTTCACAAAAGTACCAGAAGTACCAGAAGTACCAGAGTACCAGAAGTACCAGAAGCACCAGTCCAAAAATCCGCAGATCAGATTTGATGGGGTAAAAATTGGATTTTCTCAGATCCAAGTGTACCAGGCTACTCGCCTCAGCCAAGCGCACCTCTTGGTAAGGTCAAAATTTGATTTTAAGCATTTTCAATTTTTGGTCATTTTCGTAGCATCAAGTACAAGATGTCTGCAAGCACAAAGCTTGTTGAGAAACTAGAAGGCATAGACAAATTTCGTGCCTGGAAGTATAGGATTGGTCCGATCCTTGCAGAGAATGTCCTAGAAAAATTCATCAAAGAAAAAGTGGAGGAACCTGAAGATGCCGTAGAGAAAGCAAAGCATCAGAAGGACTCAATCAGGGCTCAAAGAATCATTGCAGATTCAATCAAAGACCACCTGATCCCGTATGTATCGTCCAAGAAAACTTCGAAGGAAATGTTTGATTGTCTAAGAAAACTATACGAAGGAAAGAACATCAATTGAAAGATGAATATAAGAACTCAATTGAAGAATACCAAGATGCAGAAAGGAGAAATGATTCAAGAATATTTCTCACAAATCTCAGAAATAAAAGAACAGTTAAAAGCGATTGGAGACACCATCGATGAATATGAATTCATAATAACGACCCTAAATGGTCTCTCAAGACCTTGGGATGCTTTCATCCAGTCAGTATGTAGCAGAAAGGAGAAACTACAATTTGAGAGCCTATGGGAAGAATGCATCCAAGAAGAGACAAGGGTAGCCAACCGTGAAGCACTACTAGCAAGGGACGATGATCAAGCCCTAGCTACTCATACAAAAGGAGGAAGGAAGAAACCCTACTTCAAAAGGGAATCTCATAGAGAACCACAACCATCAAATAAATTCAACAACCAAGAATCTCATTCAAGAAATTTTCAAAATAAAGGACAATGCAAGGGACGAGATCTCTCATCTATACAATGCTATCATTGTGATAAGATGGGACACAAGGCGAATAATTGTCCAGTCAGAAGAGAATAATACAAGAGGAATCACAAAAGGCAACATGCTCACATAGCCGAAGATGAAGAACCACCTATGAAGATGATTAAGGACCATGTCTTGATCTCATCTCTCTCAGGATTCGGATCACCTGGAGAGGACACATGGCTCATTGATAGAAGTGCATCAAAACACATGACGGGTAAGAAAAATACTCTCTCTTGTATTTCATAAAAGAAGTTTTCTCAAAAGTAACTCTTGGATATGATTATCAATATCCCATCTGTTAGCGACATTTCTTGTCCTAGGCACAAGGGTATTCGGGTTTGCAAGTTGCACGAGAAACGCCCGAGCACAGCATGGAAAAATCTCATTTTACGGCTTCCAATCAAATGAGCGGGTGAAATTACGTTGTCAACGGCCCAGATTCATCCATAAGAACAGATCAACGGTCATCGGGATATCGGGGCTACCAAGTTAACCGATATATAGCGTCAGAGAAAGAGCCTATATTTCAAGACTAAATTTGGGTCATCCGATCCAGGGATACATAATGCGAGATATAGTCAGCTTATCGACATTCGGGAGTTCGAAGGGTAAAATTCCCTCATCATCTCACATATTAAAACCCCGAACCCCGAAGTGATGAAAGCGCCCAGAGTCGGGCCCGCAGTATCACGAAGAAATCCCAGTCGTCCATCCAAAGGGGACACCTGGTGCACAATTAGGCTCCTCGCCTTTTCGCCCATCGCGATTTCAAGATGCAAGGACCAACTCCGTCATATCCCCAATGCGCGAGGTGTCGGGAGTGTCCAGGACCCGGACCCACAACATCACCAAGTAAGTTCAGGACCGTCATATCTAGAGGGACGCGTGGCGCCAGATTAATCCGTCTCGGCGTTTCTCTCATCGCAATTTCAAGAAGCAGGGACCAACCTCTTCCTATTCGCGAACCTCGAAAGCTCCTTTAAGAGTAAACATAGGGTCACATCCTGTGGTCACTGGGGAAATAAAGAGCTACGCAAAAGGGGCCAAAGGCGTCGGGTTTCAGTCACAGAGAGGCCCGTCACGACCTCTAGTTGCCATCGGGCCTGACCTCGATCCTGGTCTGCGCTTGGAGTAAATGAAGGCAAGAAGGGGTGGTTGAAACCTCTCCTTATTCATTAAGTGTGAGGTATGGAGGGTCTGGCAAGCGGTCTACTCAAGGGGATCTTATGTACCCGTTTTTCCAGAGAAGTCATGCTAAGTTCTCAACTAGCCGGAGGAGGTCTGCACACGCTAGCTCAGTTTTTAATGGTTCAGCTACTCCCCTTACAGGAGCCATGTGCAGTTAAAGTGGCGTTTGAAGAAAAATATCAGTATGAGTTTGACTGAAGGGACACCAAGCCTTGGGTGACTGGGCACGCCTCTGTTAGGAGAATTTATCTAAGTATATAAACTCAGTCTTTGTATTTTGTAAAGTATCGATGGTAGAGTGAAGCTCTCGATTGTAATATTTTAACAGACACTCTAGTTCTCTGGTTATGCATCTGTATGTAAGATTTCTTGTTTAATGAAAGACAGTTTCCTTATTCCATCTAGTTTTCATCTCATACTGAGGGAGTTCATGATTGACTGATTCACATGAATTATTGCAGTTGTGTTATGATAAAGGATTTATTGTGGCACTATTGTATTCTCTGGTTTTCTGCGTTTGAATGTAAGAAGATCTCGCATTTAAATGCATTCTCCTATAGTCTACTAGAAACCTGATGTTGAAAACATACCTTTGCATCTCTCTGATACAAGTCTTCCCCCTACTCACCCTTACTACAACCCACTGTCTGAAGTTATATAATACCTCACTTGCCCATGCATGCCTGGCCTAGTTCTGGAGTTAGAACCATATCGTCCGAGTTTAATTCCATTCGATCACCCCTTTCATACATAAATTGTGACATAAACGGATGGGCATCGGGCTCTGCTCCTGCTGCAATCCAGGAGCGACTTCTGTTGCCAACATTTCTGGTGTCGTTGCCAGGGACGAAGTTGAAAATTTTCCCCGGGATTGAACGACAAACATTAACTGATTCTGAAGGTGCATTAGATATCAAAATTATCAAGATTGCTACTGTGCACCTGGTGACTCCACTGTGGCGACTCCATTGTCTCCACTTCATTGTTTCAGCTGTGGCTACTGTTGGCACACCTGAAAGATAACCCAAAGGAGATTTCTCGAGAAGGTTTCAGCGGCTGCTTTCTCAGCCTGAGAAGCTTCCTGGGGTAACGACAACGTTAATATCTGGCCTTTGATGGTGAACAAGGACCAGGAACATTTGAAGCTGCGCATATTTCACCTGGCAACTCCATGATTCGAGGATCGATTGGCGACTCCACTGGTTCGATATGGAGAAAATTCTGGCTCAAAGGTTTGCTTTCTATGACTTTTCCCAGATCGTTGGTTTTCCTCATGCGCTTCCTGATAGAGACCAATGGGAAGATTTCCTCCCTGAATTTCATGCAACAAGTGGGGAGGAACCAGCTGAGCATTTACTGGACTTCCATGAAGCTATTCATCGACACAATATCACGCATGAGGATGTTTGGATTAAGCTCTTCAGGTGTTCATTGAAGGGAGCTTCTCTTGAGTGGTGTCGATCTCTTCCTGCTGCAAGCATCTGCTCTTTAACAGGTTTTCATACAACTTTCAATTCATTTTGTAAAGATTATTTTCCAGCTGATTGTTTGTATGAAAACTGTTGTGAGGAGTTTTCTTCACTTCATGAATCCTCTGTTGGCCCTAAAGACTAGGTCCATAATGAATCTTTTACTATGGAGGAAAGAATTTGCCAGGAAAATATGGAGGTGTTGAATGATATTAATTGTGTTAGCTCTAGAATGGAAGCATATGACATTATATCAGATGCCTCTATTCTTTTAGATATTCATAACGATCAACATGCCTCTTATGGAAATTGTGAGTTTATAGAGAAAATGTGGTCCATGGTATATGACTCACCTGGATATCGGGTTGAAGCAGATGTTCCTAGTAGCTCTGCTCATGATGACGAAGACCCTCTCTTTTTAAAAGAGGTGTTAGTTGTGGAATATGATTCTTCTCTTTTCCCCCAGGGGGTTTCTCACGATATATTTTTACCTGGGATTAAAGAGAAAAGGATTATGTATGAGCAACTAGAAGCAGCAGGTCCCACTGTCCCTGAAACATAAATTTTTGACGAGATCATTGTTCTGGAGGAGGATCATATCAATGAAGGACAACCCCTTTTTGATGTATATTATAGTGATGATGAGAAGCAAGCTAATCCTACATTTGATCACTATAAATATACTGAAGAGCCAGTCAACAAGCAGAACCACCCCATGGTCCCTATTTATGATGAATACGAATCTGACCCGGGGGAGATCCAAGAAGAGGAAAAGGAACTAGAGGAACAAATGAAAACATATTTCATTCCAGAGCCAGTCAGCGAGCAGCTACCGCCTGAGATCAGTGAGCCTACATCAGTTTTCCACTCACCTGTTCTTATCAAATATATTCAACCACATGTGAGCAACTCTGTAGCAGAGGAGGCTTCCTGTCACCAATTTTTTGAAATTCGCCACTCATTATATGACCTTGTCGGCGAATACATGGAGTGGCATGTCCTTTATGCCTTGGAGCCGCCCTATTTCATATCAACTTCATCCTGTGACGATAAGTTGAAGAGTGTAGCCATTCTGTTGTCATGGTTACACTATCTGTTGGTGATCATCGACAGAAGGAAAGAGCTTCCCTTAAGAAAGTTACTTGATTGGATATGGTGGAAGTCTGCTTTCACATAGACCCATGTAAAGTGTTTTATTAGTTTAGGATTGTATATAAATAAGCTCCTTTGAGCATGTATCTTTATTTTGTTGCTTTTATTTTTCGGCCTGTATTTTCAGCAGTGGGATGTTTTGAGCTTGACTCCATAGCCCAACAGCAAGGCACTGAATCTGCAAAAGGAGTCCTTAGAGCATCGTAGGGATGACTCTATCCCCCATGGAGCCTAATGTTAGCGACATTTCTTGTCCTAGGCACAAGTTTATTCGGTTCTGCAAGTTGCACGAGAAAACGCCCGAGCGCAGCATGGAAAAATCTCGTTTTATAGCTTCCAATCAAATGAGAAGGTGAAATTACATTGTCAATGGCCCATATTCATCCATAAGAACAGATCAATGGTCATCGGGATATCGGGGCTACCAAGTTAACCGATATATAGTGTCATAGAAAGTGCCTATATTTCAAGACTAAATCTGGGTCGTCCAATCCAGCGATACATAATGCGAGATCTAGTCAGCTTATCGACATTCGGGAGTTCGAAGGGTAAAAGTCTCTCATCATCTCACATATCGAAACCTCGAACCCCGAAGTGTCGAAAGCGCCCAGAGTTGGGCTCGCAGTATCACGAAGCAATCTCAGTCGTCCATCCAAAGGGGACACCTGGTGCACGATTAGGCTCCTCACCTTTTCGCCCATCGTGATTTCAAGACGCAAGGAATAGCTCCGTCATATCCCCAATGCGCGAGGTGTCGGGAGCGTCCAGGACCCAGACCCACAACATCACCAAGTAAGTTCAGGACCGTCAGATCTAGAGGGACGCGTGGCACCAGATTAAGTTGTCTCGGCGTTTCGCTCATCGTAATTTCAAGAAGCAGGGATCAGCCCCTTCCTATTCGCGAACGCTGAAAATGCCTTTGAGAGTAAACACAGGGTCACAACCTATGGTCATTGGGGAAAGAAAGAGATGCACAAAAGGGGCCAAAGGCATCGGGTTTCAGTCACAGAGAGGCCCGTCACGACCTCTAGTTTCCATCGGGCCTGACCTCGATCTTGGTCTGCGCTTGGAGTAAATGAAGGCAAGAAGGGGTGGTTGAAACCTCTCCTCATTCATTAAGTGTGAGGTATGGAGGGTCTGGAAAGCGGTCTGCTCGAGGGGATACTGTGTACCCATTTTTCCAGAGAAGTCATGCTAAGTTCTCAACTAGCCGGAGGAGGTCTGCACACGCTAGCTCAGTTTTTAATGGCTCAGCTACTCCCCTTACAGGAGCCATGCGTAGTTAAAGTGGCATTTGAAGAAGGATATCAGTATGAGTTTGAATGAAGGGACACCAAGCCTTGGGTGACTGGGCATGCCTCTATTAGGCAAATTTCTCTGAGTATATAAACTCAGTCTTTGTATTTTGTAAAGTATCGATGGTAGAGTGAATCTCCCGATTGTAATGTTTTAACAAATACTCTAGTTCTCTGGTTATGCATCTGTATGTAAGATTTCTTGTTTAATGAAAGAAAATTTCCTTATTCCATCTAGTTTTCATCTCATATTGAGGGATTTCATGATTGAATGATTCACATGAATTATTGCAGTTGTGTTATGATAAAGGATTTATTGTGGCACTATTGTATTCTCTGGTTTTCTGCGTTTGAATGTAAGAGATCTCGCGTTTAAATGCATTCTCCTACAGTCTGCTAGAAACCCGATGTTGACAAAAGACCTTTGTATCTCTCTGATACAAGTCTCCCCCCTACTCACCCTTACTACAACCCACTGTCTGAAGTTATCTAATACCTCACTTGCCCATGCATGCCTGGCTTAGTTTTGGAGTTAGAACCATATCGTCCGAGTTTACTTCCATTCGATCATCCCTTTCATACATAAATCGTGACATAAACTGATGGGCGTCGAGATCTTCTCCTGCTACAATCCAGGAGCGACTTCCCTCGCCAACACCATCAAGGGAATAGGAGAATCAAACTACAAGATGGATTCAGAAAACTCAATAACAATGAAGGATGTACTCTACGTACTAGGCTTAAAGAAGAACTTACTCTCCATATCATCTTTAGACAAGAAAGGCTATAGAGTTTCCTTCATAGATGGAGAAGTTCTTATGTGGGATAGAGGAGAAACCTTAAATGAAGCAATCATCATCGGAAGTGAAGAAAATGGATTATATAAGCTGAAGGGTCACCCAGAAACTTCCATGACCCATACCATTGAAAACTCATGCGAACTTTGGCATAGAATATTGGCCCACATCAACTACAAGGCACTACCATACGTCTGCAAAGCTGTCACAGGTTTACCATAACTCAAGGCCGATCAAGAAGGCATATGCAATGGATGTGTGCAAGGGAAGAACATCAAAGAACCCTTTTCCAAAGAGGGACAACAAAGCAAAAGGAGTATTGGAACTCATTCATTCAGACATGTGTGGCCCAATTCCATCATCCTCCATTAGTAGGTATGTATATTATGTATCATTTATTGATGACTATTCTCGTAAGACCTGGATATATTTCTTAAAATCTAAAGATGAAGTATTCAGTAAATTCAAGGAATTCAAAGCCTTGATAGAGAATCTTTTTGAAAAAAAGATTAAGATATTCAGGTCAGATAATGGAGGAGAATATACCTCAAAGGAGTTCGTGAACTTCTGCAGAGATGTTGGGATCAAGAGGGAACTCACTACTCCATATAATCCTCAACAAAATGGTGTAGCTGAAAGGAAGAACAAAACAATTATGGAATTTGTAAAGACCATGATTCATGATCAAGATCTTCCTATGTGCTTATGGGAAGAAGCAGCAATGGCAGTTGTTTATGTGTAGAACGGATTATCCCATAGTGCACTTGGGTTCAAGACCCCAGAAGAAACGTTCACCGGAAATAATCCATATGTAAGTCATCCCAAAATATTTGGCTGTCCAGTGTTTATTCATATACCGAAAGAGAAAAGGAACAAGATGGAACCCTCTGGAAAGAAGGAAATATTTGTGGGATACTGTGAGGTCTCCAAGTCCTTCAGAATATACATACCTGGTCACCACCATATTGAAATCAGCAGGGACATGACCTTTGATGAAGAAGAAACACTTAAGAAATCAAGAAGATGCTAGCTTGAAGAAATGTATAAAGAGGAACCTGTAAATCCCAGGACTACAAAATCCGTGAGGGAAGTTCCCAGAACTGCAAAACCTGTAAGGGAAGTCGTAACTTCCCTTGATGAGGAGATTCCTGAAGATCATGATATAACAAAAGTTCAAGAACCTCCTCAAATGACCTTCTCCCATAAAACAAAGCCTGCTTGGGAAAGAGATCTTATTCAAGATGGAGAGAAGTATGGTGTTCCAGAAGGAACCACGAGACAGGTGAAAAGACCAAAGCCATTCTCCAGTTACACGACTTTGATGTGCAATCTACTTGATGAAGAACCTACATGCTTTGAAGAAGCCATTCAAAAGAAGGAATGGGCAGATGCCATGACAGAGGAACACTAATCCATAATAAAGAATGATGTATGGGAAATAGTTCCCAGACCAAAAAGTAAGGATGTGGTATCATCTAAATGGCTCTTCAAAATAAAACATGTTGTTGATGGAAGTATTGAGAAATATAAAGAAAGATTTGTCGCTCATGGATTTTCCTAGAAGGAATGCATTGACTATGAAGAGACATTTGCTCCTATGGATAGATACACTTCGATCAGAACCATTATAGCTCTTGCTGCCAAGATGAAATGGAAGCTGCACCAGATGGACGTGAAGACAACTTTCCTGAATGGTGTTATCGAAGAGGAAGTGTATATAGAGCAACCCCAAGGATTTGAGGTTGAAGATAGGAAGTCTCATGTCTGTAGATTGAGCAAAGCCTTATACAAATTGAAGCAAGCTCCCAGATCTTGGGATGGTCGTATAGACTGTTTCTTTATGAGCTTAGGCTTTATCAAGAGTAAAGAAGACTCAAATCTCTACTTCAAAATTATGGATAATTAACCAGTAATCTTACTACTATATATGGATGACTTATTCTTAACTGGAGAAGAAAATCTCATCGTTGAATGTAAACAGAGACTTGCCACATAATTTGAAATGAAATACCTTGGTCTAATGCATTACTTCTTAGGCCTTGAGGTATGGCAGAGTCCAAAAAAGAACTTCCTTAATCAAGGGAAGTACACAGTCAAAATCTTAAAGAGATTCGACATGCTAGAATGAAAGTCCATGAATACACCCATGGAAGCGAAGTTGAAGCTACTGGTCGATACTTCTCCAGACTTGATAGATGCCACACTGTATAGATAGATTATTGGATCACTGATGTACCTGACGAATACCAGACCAGACATCTGTTTTGCAGTGAACACCTTGAGTCAGTTTCTGGTAGAGCCCAGACATGTTCACCTAGTGGCTGCAAAACATGTGATGAGGTACCTTAAAGGTACAATGGATTATGGTCTCAGCTATGATGGAGAGCATGACTTCACATTGAGTGGATATACTGATGCAGATTGGGTAGGAAGCATTGCAGACAGAAAAATCACTTCTGGATGCTATTTCAATTTGGGATCAACCATGATCTTGTGGAAGAGTAGGAAGAAATCTAGTATTTCTCTCATCACAGTGGAAGTAGAGTACATTGCCGCATGTTCTTCTAGCTGCGAAGCTATATGGATTCGAAAGTTGTTGACAAGCCTATTTGACTTGGAGATGAGAGCAACCACAATTCTATGTGACAACTAGAGCTGCATAAAGATGACAGAGAATCCTGTATTCCATGACAGGTCGAAGCACATAGAAATCCACTATCATTTCATCCGCGACATGGTACAGAGAGAAGCCTTGAAGCTCCAATACATTAGCACAGATGAACAGGTTGCTAACGTGTTGACCAAACCTCTATCTCATGTAAAGTTTGAACACTTTTGAGATAATCTTGGTATAGTCTGAAAGGACCCTCCCTGAAAGGGGGATTATATATATATTCCTTTCTTCTGACCTCACTATTAGACGTAAATCAAGATGAGTCATTTCTTCTAACCTCGCTGTTAGATGTAAAGTAAGATGATTCATTGCTTCTGACCTCACTGTTAGACGTAAAGCAAGATGAGTCATTGCTTTTGACCTCGTTGTTAGACGTAAAGCAAGATGAGTCATTGCTTCTAACCTCACTGTTAGACGTAAAGAAAGATGAGTCATTCCTTCTGACCTCACTGTTAGATGTAAAGCATGACATTGTGTGTTCATTTCTTCTGACCTAGTTGTTAGTGTAAAGCAAGATGATTCCTTTCTTCTGACCTCATTGCTAGACGTAAAGCAAGATGATGATGATTCCTCACTTTTGACCTAGTTGTTAGATGTAAAGAGAGATGTTGATGTGTTCCTTGCTTTTGACCTCGTTGATAGACATAAATCAAGATGATTCCTCGCTTCTGACCTAGTTGTTAGACGTAAAGCGAGATGATGATGTATTCCTTGCTTCTGACCTAGTTGTTAGACATAAAGAAAGATGATTCCTTTCTTATGACCTCGTTGTTAGACGTAAAGAAAGATGTGACTGACACTGAGGTACCATATTAACCACTATGACATTGAGCCAGTGTAGTACTGTGATGTGCCAGCCTGGTGTTATGATGAGGTATCATTTTTACTGATACATTTTGATGCAGATGATGATGGCATTCTTTCGAGAATGATGATGCTACCGATGAAGAAAACTTCCAATGAATCGTAAATATGATAGCCGATGTTTCAAGATGATATTGACGATACTGTCCTCCTGATGCCACTAATGATGTAGACCTCTCTCGCCTGATGCTGTTAAAGAAGACCCTTCTTGTTAAGGGGGAGTGTTGAAATAATGTAACTGCGAAGAGTATTCTTATCACTATTATTATTTTATTATTAATATTAATCCCCATTGTGGATTAATCATGTCGGTAATTCTATTAGGATGAAATCCCCTTTTGTATATTGGTCATCGAGCAATTGTAATAGGGAGAATAAGAAGTCAGCCCCAACAGTTATTATTGAGACCCATAATTAAATTAAAGGTGGGTTTACCCACCCAGAGTGAGAGGTCAGCCCTGCCAGTGAAACCCTTTCACACGTGCCAGTCTTTTATATATAGGGAGGATAGCGCCTCACTTTATCACACAACTCACTTGCTCATTCTCTTATGAGGCAAGATGCAATTACCAATTGGAGAGAGGAGAAGAAGAGTGGAACATCTTTTGGGGAGGACTATCTGTATTGGTTTGAGTTATCTCTTGAACATTGTATTGGCAATTTATGATAAGGAATTTTTTGCTGGGTTTTCTTCCCCTAGAGGGTTTCCTAGGATAAATGTTGTGTCTCTTGTGAATGTGTATTTCTCAGTGATATTGTTCTTATGATGCTCTTATCTATTGAAATGTAAAGAGATATAATAATGGCATAAACATTAACATGGATGACATTTTTTCAGGTGCAACCCTCTTTGTGCAGAACATGCTGCACCATAATGTTTGTAAGGTCGCAGTGAGATACGGCTTATGTTGGGTTATTTTCCCTTTGAACTAGCACGACCATTGTTTGCAATGTTTGAAATAATAAATATGGCATGTTAATCGATCAATTGTGGCGTAAATGGTCAAGAAATCCAATATGATGAATGTAGAACATTCTGTAGTGACTTTCACATGGGAAGTATTGTTGCACGAAGATAGCCACATCCTCCCATGGGTGTGGCAAAGACCAGTGTTCAAAATTTGGTCCTTTCTTTAGTATAGCTTCTCCATCCTCAAGGAATTGCTTGAGAACTTTAGGCTGTGAATTTATTCTCATCTACCATCATTCACCCATCCTCGGTAGGCCAACAACCTCTGCCAATTTTTCTTCTATGAATTATATATGGGCCCCGACCACTATGGAGTGCTTGGCTCTGTAATTCAGGGAAAATTATAGTTATATCTCATCGTTAAATCCCTATAAATGGAGCACGTATTCCATCCAGTTAGCATGTCCCAAAATTTGTCTGATCATGTCATAAACCTCAAGTAGTGTTGGTTCGGTCGGCTCTTTGAGTATCAGTGAGCCTCCCATGTCTCCTTTCTTCCGCTAATTTTGAGTGTTTGTGTTTTTAGGGGCTATGCAAGTTATTGGGTTGAGAATTCATAATTTTGGAAATGAGGGTGGTGGGTATGGAGATCGTGAATGTAACAATTATGAGTTGATGTGGTAGTTATAGATGAATTATTTTAGACACATTCCATTAAAAAGTACTCATTGCAAATTCTAATAGGAATGCATACCTGTCATGTCTTACTTGAGTTGATGTAGGGGTAAGAAATTTTTGGAGTTGTTGTGATGGAGGGTGGAGTCACGTCAATGGTCCTAACTAGAATTGCAACATAGACATTGTGAGTCATGTCGATTGGAACTGAAATGATGGCATTTATTTCTAAGTGTGAGATGCAAGAGAAGTCACAACAATGGGAGGTGCAGTGACAAGGGTGAAACACTAAGAGTTGAAACAACTAGTGATATGGTACACTGTTGAATATGGGAATTGTAGCAACAGTGGTGTTGGATAAAAGTGAAAAAAAATGAAAATGAATATGCAAGAAGATTTGCGGCAACGAGAGTCACAACTATGGAGCTGCAACAATTGAGATGAGAGGATTGAAATTTTTGGAATGAAGAAGTGTTTCAAGTGGAATTGCAGCTAAGGGAATGAGAGAAGGGAATTTTTTTGAAATGAGGGAGGGTTGCAAGTGCAGTTACAGCTCAGGAAATGGTAATTAGTGAAATGAAGGAGGGTTTCAAGTGGAGTGGTAGCCAAGGAAATGGGAGAAGGGAAATTTTTGAAATGAGAGAGAGCTACAAGAAGAGTTGCATCCAAGGAAATGGGAGGGGATGGGTTTGGGAAACATGAATAATATTTTGAAAGGGAGTTGCAAAAAAAGGGAGTTGCGGTAATGGGAATAGGTGTGGCAAAGGGAGTTGCAACAAAGGGAATAGTTGTTGTAAAGGGAGTTGCAACAAAGGGAGTTGCGGCAATGGGAACAATTGCGACAAAGGGAGTTTCAAAAAATGGATTTGTGGTAATAGGAATTGTAGCAATGAGAATTGCAACAACATGATTTGTCGAAACGAGAATTACAACAACATTGTTCTCCCTTGCATATCCTGAGAAAAAAAAAAGAGATTATTAAAAAAACAAATCTTTATTAAAATTTATTGAGAAGGATCTTTACATAAACATCACAAAACCATGAAGTGCCCTTATTGTTTTATTCAGTTTTTTTTTTTAGCGAAACAAAATGGAGATTATCCAGTCGCAATTTTTTCATCCTGACCAAGTTCCAGATCACTCTCGAGCCATCCATTTGCAACCTTCCTCAATAAGTATTCCTTTGATAGGGATCTGTTATATAAGCAGAGTCTATGTGCATTGGCCATTAGAGAATTTTTTTCTTCATATATGGTACATAACTTGATGGCCCCACTGTCATATACTATATCAATCTCATATGGACCGAGCCATCTAGTGAAAAAATTTCCTCTAAATTCCTTGAACCTGGAATCAAATAATATTGCCCAGTCTCCATCTTTGAATTTCTTTTTCTTGATAAACTTATCATGCCATTTTTCTCTTTGGTGTTGTATAACTGTGGCTCGGTATAGGGAATCTTTTCATATCTCATGCAACTCATTGATTTGAAGCAGTCTTTGTTTCTGAGCCTCTGATAGGTCCAACCCAAGTTATACTATTGTCCTCATTTTCCATATTTATGTCTCAATGGGAAATAACACTCTTTTCCAATATACTAACTCATAGTGTATGCATCATGTAGTAGTACTCCATGTGGTTCTATAGGCCCATAAAGCTTCTAGGAGTCTATAATTTCATTCCTTGAGGTGTAATTTTAAAATTTTAGTGATTATTACCTCAAGGATATTATTAGTTCCCTCTACTTGTCCATTTTCCCGTGGTTTATATGGTGTCGTTACTCTGTGCTTAATTTTATAGTTGTCCATTAGGTATCTGACAAGATGTGATGTGGACTAAGTTCCTCCATCAATTACTATATCCCATGGTATTTTGAACCTCACAATGATCTCTTCATGGAGAAAATCCACTACTAAATATTTAGTTTCCACTGGAAGTGATTTTTCGTCCATCCATTTTGTAACATAGTCTGTACAAACGAGGATGTAGGAGTGTCGATGGGAAGAGAGATTTATTGGTCCCAAAAAATCAATGACCCATTTGTTGAAAGGTTCTAACATCATCTGTGGTAGAAGAAAATTTTCATATTCTTATACGGGTCTACCCATGGTTTGACAATTTTCACACCTCGTCACATACTCTTTGGCGTATCTGAAAATTGTGGGCCAATAAAACCCCTAGTGGAGTTCCTTGTACCCAATTCTTTTATCTACAAAATGGTCTCCACATGGCCCATCACGACAATATTTTATTATTTCATGGACATTGTCATGTTGCACATATCTTCTGATAATCAAATCAAGCCCAATATAGAGGAGACAACGATCAATCCATGAGAATATTTCGCTTTTCTTGATTATATTTTGTCGTTATTTGGGGGCTAGATAATGTGGAAGTTCGCCTGTAGCCAAATAATTAGCAAGGTCTGCAAACCAAGGTGAGTTAGTAGACACTGCAAAGAGGTGTTCATCTGGAAAACAATCTTCTACTGGATATTCATTCACATTATATGTTATTCTAGAAAGGAAGTCAACAACTACATTATCTTTTCCAAGTTTATCTAGAATGGTAATATAAAATTCTTGTAATAAAGAAACCATCTAGTGACCCTACATTGGTGATTAGTTTGTTCATTAAATTTTTGATACAAGTATGATTAGTTTGTGAGATTATAGGATATTCGTTAATGTAGTTTCTAAACTTGTTTATCGCATGAATAACAACAATAAACTCTTTTTTGGTTATTGTAGAGTTCAATTATCTAGGTGAGAGATTCTTACTGACATAGTAAATTGTATATGGGCCCTTTCCTTCAAGTTGTTCGAGAATGGCCTCGACAACGGTGTCTGATGCATCTATGGAAATGTGAAATGAGAGGGTCCAATCATGCCCTCTTAGTACAAGAGATTAAAATAATTTGACTTTAAATTCACCAAGCGCATGCTGGCATGTCTCTGTCCATACAAACGCAGTGTCTTTGTTAAGTAAAGAAAATAATTGACGAGCTATAAGTGAATATTTTTAATGAATCTATGATAGTAACCAACATATTCTATAAATCTTCATACCTTCTTCTATGAAGTTGGAGTTGGGAAATTTAGTATTACCTTTATTTTCACTAGATCAAATTGAATACCTTTCTCTAAGATGTGATGTCCCAATATGATTCCATAAATTTCCATCATAAAATAATTTTCATTATAGAGGGAAAAAATTGACTCTTTGCACCGAATTAAGGTCTTTTCCAAATTTTCCATGCCTCATCAAATTCATCCCCATATGTTGTGAAATAATCCAGATATATTTCCATGAAATCATGAACTAGATTAGAGAATATACCTATAATAGTTCACTGAAAGGTGGTGGGAGAATTGCATAACCCAAATGATAGAACATGGTAGGTGAATGTCCCCCAAGGACAAGTGAACATTATTTTCTCTTTATCTTCAGGGGCGATTTGGATATGGTTGTATCTACTAAATACATAGAGGAAAGAAAAATACTTCTTTC
Source organism: Picea engelmannii (assembly GCA_009831015.1). Taxonomy (NCBI): domain Eukaryota; kingdom Viridiplantae; phylum Streptophyta; class Pinopsida; order Pinales; family Pinaceae; genus Picea; species Picea engelmannii. Next base: position 777,516 of record ML779063.1, on the reverse strand, counting down.
CTACTAACATGTCTGGGATTTGGCCAATAAATGGTAATGGGAAGTGATATTTATGTTTTTTATTTTTTTAGTTCTCTATAATCGACACAAATTCTCCATTTACCATTTTTGTTCAGTACCATGACAAGAGGGGAGACCCATAAGCTATCAGAAATGGGACAGAAGAAGTTATATGTAAGCAATTTTTGTAGCTCTTCTTTGACTATGTCTTTCATGGACGGGTTCATCCAACGTTGGGGTTGACGACTGGGTTTAGATCCTTCCTTAATATATATATGATATATGCACAAGTTAGGATGGATTCCCTGCATGTCAGAGTAATCCCAGACGAAGGAATCACTGTGCTTTTTCAACACTTGAACTAGTCGCTCCTTTTGTTGTTCAGTTAGTGCTCAGTTGATTTTCAAGGTTTTCTCTGGGATGATTTCTATGGTTTATATAATGGATACTTGATATTTTTTTGGTGTGGTTTCATGTTATGTGGAGAAAATAATTGTTGAGGCTAAAGAAACCTGAGTTTTTGGTTTCATAATATGCTCAAGAATATGTGTGTTTCCAGAGGAAGAGGAAGAGGCTATAAAATCACTAATTCTATCATCCTATGTTTTATCTCTTATAGCTAAGTATTGATCTATGCAGAGGACTTAATGGGCTTCCAATTATTCATCACTATCCTCTCCGTCAACCCAAAATGGTGTTTCTAAGTCTATGTTGGGTTTGGAAGGGAGGGTCGAGGGTTAATTGTTTGATGGATTTCCCATGGGAAATGGTCATGTTTCCTAACCGACAGTTGATGTAGGCATTGACAACAGCCAACCAAGGCCATCCTAGGATTAGAGGATATCCACCTAGAGAGGTTCTAGGTTGTAGGACCATGAAGAAAATGAGATATTCCCATGAATCCATAGATATATCTACATCTTATGGAATTCCCTTTGGTTTAATGGTCGATCTATCAATGAGTTGAAGTACAATGGGGATTTCCCTAAGGCCTATAAGACCTAAGTCTTGCATGTTATCATGTGTTATAATGTTAATAGCATCCCCAAGGTTGATTAATGTGTTACCGATAAGTGTATTCTTGATTTTCATATTAACAACTGGACTACCAAGGTTAGAGTATTTATCTACGAGAACTACCCCCATCATTAGGTCTGATAGTTTTTCCATGACATGAAAAGTTTGGGGATCCTTTCATTTCCTACCAAGCTTCTTTAAATAGAGTTCTTGTACCACTTTTGAATAAAAAGGTAGATCCTTAATTGCTTGAAATAACAGTATTTTGAAACACATTTTTGAGTTCTCCTAAGAAATCAAACTCAGCCTGTGAACATTGTTACCAACTTAATGGGAACTCTCCAGAGTTCTCATTTTTTCAAGGGTCATACTTTTTACCCCGTTTTGAAAAGTGATGCTACCGGTAGCATCATTTTTTTACGGTGGTTAAAATTCAGACTCATTACATTGACAATTGATGTCATTGTCGACAAAGACTTTAAAATTTACACTTGAATCAAAAAACGTTACTACCAGTAACACTGATTTTTTTGGGAGTTGAAATTATAACTTAATTGAAATCGTTCCCTCGACAATTGATACCATCGTTGATAAACAACTAAAAATCAACTCCTAAATCATTCCTTAGATTTTCATTTTTTATTTTTTTAAATTTACATTAT